>JAGFPH010006534.1:0-14794 GCA_018207615.1 Philaenus spumarius | reverse complement strand
TATTTACATCAGAAGTGTCGTGGAAATCTTGCAGTGACAAATAAAGTTTTGATGAAGCAAATCACTAGTGAGTGTCACAATTAAGTAAATCCAATTTTTACTTTCTCACTATACTATAGTATAGAGAAAGTATAGTGATCGCAAAAAAATCAATGTTGAGACTTTTGTGGAAATATCCTTTTTGGGATTCTCTGAGTCCAAAAAAGTGGTTTTTACAAAATTTCTGTCTGTTTATCTGTCTGTATGTATACAAAGCTAGAGAGAAAACTATTTGATCGATTTCAAACAAATTTGCACCAAACATGTCAATTAGGCCTGTATACATGCATGAAAAAAGGTTTTGAAATTTTTTTTTAAAAAACCCCAAAAAATCGGTTATTAATTTTATATAAAAAAAACAGTTTTAACGATTTTGATAAAATTTGGCTTGCTTGTAGCCCTTAATGTACCATACCATATGAAAAATACCGCATCTTTCTAAAAATTTTCGTGTAGCTAATAAAAATAATATTTATTAGTTACTCTCTTACTTTAATCAATCATGAAGTCACAGTGAATCTGTTTAACACGTTCACTGCTACGCAAATTTCGTATTTCCTTTGCTAGGAGCTGACCTTTTATTTTTCATATTTATAGCCTAAATGAGTAGAAATTACTTTATTTTTTATTTTTGAACCTTTCTACATAATAATCACTAATATATTTAGCGGACGCACATAGGCTTAAAATTGGCATGCGAAGCACGCAATGCTCTCTGTAATGAAAATTCTCCCAATGCGGGTTAGCGTGCGAAGCACGCAATTAATTGTGTACTGAAAATTCTCCCAACACGGGGTTGGCGTGCAATGCACTGTGCGTCGGCCGCTTCTCATAGTGTTCACTGTCAAGCTCACGTGTGCGTCCTTAGCAGTGAACTTGCTAATAATTTAAATATGTTTGTGAGAAAGTATGTGCCAGTTTCTGGTACCGTTTATTTTGTATAGGTCTGTGAATATAAACTAATACATCTGTAGAATCACAAAAATTTTCCATAAATTGTTGGAAGTAGCCTATCTCTGTTAATTTATTTTTAGCTATGGCTAGAAATTATTTTATGTAGCAAATTTAACTGGATTGTTTTGTAGCAAGGTATAAATAAATATAGTACATAAAATATTATTTAGGCCTAATTTTGGTATAAAATTAATCCGACGTAGAGAAAAACTATACTTTATATTATGTTGCCTCCAAGAACATATATAGACTAATAAAACATGTTAACATACCTTATGTCTGTCTACAGTACTTTGTTACGTCCTTATTTGAAGGAACTGTATGTTAACAAATTTTATTTTTAAAAAACTGTTAAAAATCCTGAATTTTCAAATTTTGAAGTTGGTAGGTATGTATATTTTAATTGAAACAATAGACTAAATTGAAATGTAAATGTTATTCCACATCTGTGTATGTGTTCAATATAGCAAGATGATCTAACACAACACTTGACGGCAAGTCACAATTAAAGTTCAATGTATTGAGAGACCACTAAATTTTCAGTCAATGTTTTTACATCATATGTAGATCACAATTTGGAATAGGAGTGCATAAAATGAGAGCATTGTGTAAGTTTGCAAGCAGCTTTTTGTGGCTGGGCATTTGCAGCACTAGCTGGTCCGATCCGGCTTTGCACGGATAGACAAATCAAAGTTAAATGTATATTAACAAAAAAATATATCAATAAATATATTATACTATGTATTTCTTATGGAGATTTTTAGTAACTTTGACCTCCTCAACCCCCTAAAATTTCGAATTTTTTTAAAACCTTTCTTAGCGAGCACCTACGGCCCTATAGGAAGCTACATACTAAATTTCATTCCAATCAGTTCTGTGGTTTTTGTGATTGTGTGATGAGTGAATGGTATTTGGATTATAGATAAAACTCTGGTTGTTTCTTGCATAATCATAGTGTGATCAAAGTAGGTGTTAATTAAGTACCAAATGTATTTCTAAATACCTGATACGTTTTTATAACAGTTTACATATGTTTATAATTTACTTGTCCTTTTACACATTTGATATGTTTAATAATATATACAGGGTGTCCCCGAACACTCTGGTCCCTTTTGTGGATTTGTTCCTTTATAACGGTTACACCGTTATACAGAATACAAACAGGTAGACAGACGAAAAAGTAAGCACCTCATTTATATTGTGGAATATATTTGTCTCGGTTCCAGGAACAAATCCGCAAAAGGGGACCAGAGAGTTCGAGGTCATTATACATTTCATAGTACTTATAAAGTATTAATTTCTTACCCTCTATCTAAATATTACTTCTCTGGTTCTAAAGTTGTTTTGTTGGCCGCAGCATAAGTCTCACAGTTCTTTAAGTTGCCTTTAATGCCACACCATCTACGCTTACATATTTCTATTATATTGTACAATATTGCAGGTTTTTCTAAAGCGGAAGAAGAGGAAGCTGCCTTATTGGAGGAACAGGAAGCGCGTGCTATTCAGGATAGGCTTGTTGCCGAGTTGGAAGAGACGGACTTCACTTTTGGTTTGTTGACTAAGGTATGTTTGAATACTTGGGATTTACTGTATAAGAGAAACGTGCATGTGTGAAAGTTAAGTTTTTGTTTTCTTAATCTCATGATTTGAAATTTAAAAAATTAATCCTTTCCGTCACTTATCAGTAATCAAAGCGGAAAGTTTTTTATTAGAAGTGTAACGTGCTGCCACTGTGCAAGCCGTTTACAAACAATTTATTAATAGAAAATAAAAAAAATGAAAAATAAAAGTTTAATTTTGACAAAAATATTTCTAAGTTATTTTTAAATAAAAAAATACCTTTACTGTGTAACAATTATTTATTATTTCCTATCTTCAATCCATTTACTTATTTATTTAATTAAATTATCATTTCAAAATATTACAACACCTTAATCCCAATGAAAACAAACAAACATAACCCCAAAATTGAAGTTAGGTTATGTTTTGATCACATCTGTGACTAACACAGGTGATCACTAAATCTCTGTTACACATATACTTTTTTATCTGTGACTACAGTTCCTTGGTTACAAATGAACTCGTCTGAAGGATCAACCGCCATGTTTAGCACATGCGCGCGTTCCCTCCAAATCGTTTCCCGTTCACCAAAGACTGTCGCCATTTTGAATTACTTACAAAGAAAAACTAAAACTGAATTTATAATTAAAACAAGGTTCGTTACCATAAAGTACTTCTGGAAAGGATAAAAACTCAAATTAAGAAGTCATAGTAGTTGGCTTTAGTACTTTAGCTCACCATTTTTATTTTATCAAAAACCACACATAAACAAATTAAACTAGGTTGGCAAATCATTAAATCAGAATCACATACGCATTCATACACACATTATTAATTATTCTATTCCAAAACTAAAATTAATAACAAAAGATTCGATTGCAGACTTTAATTTAAATGATTTATTACTTACGAGATCTCCTTTTATAGTGCACTTTAAGAATTTTAATATTACAAAATGAATTTATGAAAAGAAAACTTACAACACAATTTAATTCAATTTAAAATAGAAAACCCCATAACTCTTTTACTCGTCGCACTCTATCCACGTTGATTTTAGTTCACTGAAGCATTCGTTGCACAATCTTTATGTAAAGATGCATAAAGGACGCCACGCCATTACTCAGACTTCCAAAGTTGTTACTTTTGAGGCAAATTACGAACAAACTTCACATTGTATTTATCGTACGATGTTCGGCACTGTCTTTACTCTTCTTTAAACATATTTAAACGGTAGTTGTACTTTAACTACCGCAAATAAGCACTTGTTAAAAACATTTCGCAGGACTAACTGCAAACAGATCTGCTCTGTACTAAATCACTGATGCAAGTGAGAACAAAAGTTCCTTCTTTTTGGCGTCCTTTCTTGTATGACGTAATAATCACGTGATATTTTCTAGGGGACAGGGGACACCAATGGGAAGTCTCCCTGCAGTATTAATGATCGGTACCAACATCTCAGGTCAAATTTTCTGTCTCTGCACATAGATGAATCACACAGGCTACCAACATTACATATCAAGTTTAGTTCTTACGATGTCTGAAATAGTCTTTCAATATTTATTACTCGTGGGCTAGAAATTCAGTGAATCACTTCTTCAACCTTCCACACTACTGTTCAATATTTATGTATTTTGAAACATCGTGAATTACCATTGAATAGTTTAAACAAGATTGAATTCAAATTTGAAGTTACTATTTTGTAAGATTTATTTTTTAAATTATTTATTAATGTCTGCATTTCCCTTTGAATTTCTATGTTCATTAATATTATGAAATAACTAAATCTTTTAAATTAGGCTAAATGTCCAAACTTTACCTTACGACCCTTTTTACGTTATACTACAATTTTAATGTTTAAAAACCCTGAAACTCACATGTATTACAGAAGTAGACTTGATTGTTAACTCTTTTCAACTCCAATTAAATATCCGTCTTCTACCAAAAAGTTTCTGATTATTTTCACCTAAGAACTGTGTGTTATCTTCTTAACCAACATAATTTGTTTGAACAATGTAGTATTTATATTACCTACATATAACCCATCTTTTGTTTTAACCCTTGTACCATGTTTGATTTCATAAATTCAAATAATTGATTTAAATGAATATTTTGAAAGCAATGTAAGTAAAGCAGACAACCTATACAGATTTTATTTTATTTATTATGACTCGATCAAGTCACATTTCAAACAAAACAAAAAACTAAATCAAAATCGGTTCATCCGTTTGGCCACAGACAGATACACATGTTAAACCTATAACACCCGTCTGTTTGCGTCGGTTGTTAGAAATAGAACATTTTGTTGTGATGTCGATCGCCTTCTAAGGCCGGCCTCACACTTATCCAGCAAAACTGCTTTAAGCAAAAACATTTTTGTTTAAACTTGCTCAAACATTTATTTCCTATGTGTAAGAAAGGATACCGCACACTTATCTAGCATGAATACAAAACACTGTACAGCACGACGGAGCAAAACGAAAAACGCTGTACAGCACGTTCAAACACATTTAAAAGCGTGATCGAGCAAGAAGCAAAAACGCTTTGAAGCGTAATCCAGCACGTTCGAGCAGAACTGGCATGCGCGTATCATTTGTATCATCAATATTAAATCTAAATTTATCAAACAATTATTTTTAAACACTAGTCAGCCCCTGTGAAAAATCACAGGCTAATTAATTAGATACACATCAGAAATACATAAACTATTTAAAACAACATTAAGGCCTACTATGCTGACGGGGATTTTTAACTCGGTAAATGTTTACAATAATAAGTATTATAAAACTGTAGACCTATTTGTTAACTGCAGGCCTATTAGTATTATGTTTATTATTTACATCTTTTAGCTAAACATAACCTTTTAGCCGGTTGAGAAACATCACCTTGACCTTTTTCTCGTTCTTCTTATTTATCCAGTTCCACTTCAAACTTCAAAATCACTTGCACCTGAACTGTAACTATCACTAGAATCTTAATTTAATTCAGAATCATAACTTTCTCCTGGTATATCTTCAATTTCACTTTCATTCACAACGTTCTGTCGCACTGCCATGTTTTACGTGACTCTAGCTTGACAAAAGTTGTGTTACAGCTGATTCTAAACACAGTTCTAAAATCCTAAACGGTTAAAAGAAATTACAACTCTGTTATACAACATACTGTAAAATGTTCTCTGTACAAGATTCTGAAGTTAGTTTTGAAATATTCCAACAGATGGCGAAGTTATACGCATTTAAGTACTATTACGGAAAACAGGGGAGTGAAAAAAATAAATTACTACAAGTTACCACAGAATATGGGTGAAAGGGTTAACTTAATTTTATAAAGATAAATGTACTTTTTTCACGAACGTCTTTTTAATTTCCTCTGTTAAAAAAAATCTGTATTTTTTCTGAACTCTGTTCGGAATAAGCGGATTTTCGGAATAGCGGGACTCTACTATGTATATTGTACATGTGCAGTATTTTGTAAAATAAAAATTTTTGTGTGTTAAATCTTTGATTGTGGAGTTAATTTTTTTGTACAGTACAGTACTGTACTACATGTATTTACCTCTTCTTTTTGAATTAACATATGTAATTCGAATTTTTGGATAGTTCAAATTTTTTCTCTGGTCCCTTCAACTTTGAATTATCCAAGTTTGACTGTATATGAAAATTAATTGCATTTTCTTAACGGTGTTTAGGTAGAAGATAAGGAAGACAAGGCCGAGAACAAGAAGGCAGCTGATGTTGATGAAGTTATCAAAACTGATTTAAGCAAATTAAGTAAACGAGAAAAGTTGGGTTTATTGGACAGAGAGTCGCCTGAATTTATGGGTCTAGTTAATGATTTCAAAGGTAAGACATACTTCATACATATTATATGTATATTGTTAGCGCTAGAGGGGTTTGTTTTACTAGTTATAATTTAGTGAAACAGAGTGAAATATGTTTATAAAATAAGGTTATTTTAACATGTTCAAGTATACAGTTCAATTCTATGATTTGTTCTCTACAATTTATTATAATCAAATTTCATTTCGACTAAACCTAGCTAACACTGTCTGGCAACATAATTTTATTCTCTCTATTTTCTACTGTCAGCTAGTACCTCCTATTGATAGTCGAAATAGTTCATTTTAAAGCTAATAGATTGTAGCAAATCCCAGTGAAAGAATTATATTAGTCTTGTTAACGCGATGATAGTACTCAGACGTTAAAGTTATAAAACGTGTAGTCTGTGCGATTAGTTTACTCCAGTCGCGTAAACGTAAAGCTAGTCCCAAAAAGGTTAAAATAGACCCTTTTTTTCGGAAAAAAATCCAAATATCCGATTTTTTGAATAACCGAATGGGGTCTGGTCCTAATTGATTCGGATAACTGGAGTTCTACTGTACTCTTTTATAAGTGGGACAAACAGTAGGTAGTATTACAATATTTGAAAGCTTATTTACCAGGAAAGTTTTTAATAACATTTTACACCTTCTAAACTATACTATAAGAGAGATTTAAGGGTCAAAGTCACAAAATGGGACAATTTAAAAAAATAAATTAATTAAAATTAAGTATTTTTTTTATATAAATAAATAGCATATTAGGTAAATAACATATTCAGGAACCTTATCTCATATGTAGCTGAGCTAAATTCTATGAATTTCTATTTTTTTATGGACTTTTAGTGTAGGCCTACCGAAGCATTAATGGATACAAATCGGTCACGCTTGCTAAATCGGCAAAGTATTACTTTGAGTTAGCTTAAAAGTATAATAAATAATATCTATATACCCAATAACATTCATTTAATAATTCTGTATAGAAATTATACAATCAGATTTTGAATCGAACATATACTGCCGATTTCGTATGTGTGACCGATTTGTGTGGCCGTGACCGGATAGTAGCGATTGTGACCGAATGGTAGCAATCGTGACCGCACGGTAGCGATCGTGATCGCGCGGTAGAGATCGAGGCCGTTTTGATAATGATTTAAATTTGTGATTAGAAAATGCTGGAAGATAAGTAAAATAGTTGTTTTGATAACTAAAACAAACAATGGTTGGGGTAAGCAAGTTTTAGTGTTGAAATAAACAAAACAACCGAAAAATCATAACAAAGTGCTGATTGGCTATAATAATGTAATATTTAAAAAAAACAAAGTAACTTCTTGAATTAATATGTATAGCAGCACAATCTTTAATAACAAAATCTTGAATAATTCCAGATATAACATAAACAAAGGATATATAATTACTAAAAGTGGTAAATAAACAAAACGGTCACGTAATACCATGGCGGTCACGCTACCGATTTGCACGTGACCGCTTTGTAATTTTCAAGTAAAACTCGGTGAATTAGCATTAATAGGTAACATAGGTTTGTCCTATTGAGTTTAGGATAAAGACAACGAATGCAGTAACTAACTAGGCACATTGGTTACTACAACATTTCAATATACACTTGAAATATTTACGTGACCGTTTTGTCGTGCAATTAAGGTACTATTATTAGTTGCCTTAAATTTAAGTGATTTTGCGAAGAATTTAACAAATTGAAATTATTTCAACTAAGCCAGCAGTTGAAGTTCACTAATAAACTTCCAACAGACTACTGATTGCGTCAATTCTATCGCGATCGATAATGTAAAGGCAGGTTTATACTTTAGTCGGTCTTTGTTCAGCTGTTTCAAGGACAAGTGTTGAATAAGAAAAAAAACATAGTTATCGTGTCCTCTGCTCGAATATTGGTTATGTATTAGTCATCACATAACCTAAACGTTTATTCTATGACGTTTTTGCCGTGATTATCGATCTCCTTGTTTGTTTATTTGACATTCAACATTTAAGATAGCTGGTCAAGGACAGTGACCGATTTGTATTTCTTAGAAAGGAAACATATTTTAGTCACTAAAAATAGTAACTTTTTATCATGCAATTTGTTTAGTGAGAAGAAAAAAAGTGTATCAGAAATATAAAAATTTATTTTTGTCATAAAATATTTTTTTTATAATTTTTTATAAAGGGACTAAAATTGTCCCATTTTTTGACTTTGTCCTTTAAATCTTTTAATCTTTTGAATTTTTGTACTATTTTTGTATTATTTCTTCCTTACAGCTTGTAGTTCATAACTTATTATTTTTAATTTGCAAGAGTATAATTTCATATTATACAGTTTCAAATATAAAATACTTTTGTCTATTTTCAGGAAGACTAACGTACGCAAAAGACAAACTTCAACCAATTATCAGCATGGTCAACTCTAAAGAGATCCCAAAGTGTCCAGCCACTGAATTTGTGTCGACCAAATACCATCTTACATTAAAGTAGGTAGGATTAATTAGTTTTATACATTATTTATTTCTCTTAGCATGTGACAAATAAAATTAAGGAGGCGGCGTGCCATAATGACTTTGCGTGCTGCCATTCGAATCTAAAATACAGTTCCTCAAATTCGAATCTAATTACTGGCACTTGGCTTCTGTGAGAATGTAACGTATGGGATTTCATAAATATGAAAAAGTAAAATAAAACTCAAAAAATAAATTTAAAAAAGGATTTTGACAAAATTTAATAAAGATGTAATCTTGCTAGTTGACTAAACATTTATTTTCAAGAGTGCTCACGTCCTGTAATGCAATAACGCCTACCACAAATGGCTACACTTTGCGACAAAACTGAACTGAGATATCTAGACAAACAATGTGAGTCACGAAGGGATAGTTATAACAGGCAAACAGCATGGTAAACAAAGCGCTCAAAATGATCTAGAGGTTTTTGTAGGACCTCAAATTTTAGTACAGTACTGTATAGCATAGCATGGTGAATCAACTAAGTCAAATGTCGGACTATCGCGAGTGTACTGTATATCTTGTAGGAATCCAGTTAAATTCATATTTATTATTGTAAAAGGGTAATGACCCCATTTCAATCCCTTAGACTGTAGTAATTGTCTAAACACTCCTGGCATCAATATGGATAAACGGTGAAATTTTTAGTGAAATCGGTCGAATAGTTTTTGAGTCTATAGAGGACAAAGAAACATTAATTTTTATACATAGAGATAATACAAAACATGATTTTAGAATGATGTAATAATTGCAAAATTTTTAGTAATGTTTTATGTACGGTACATACCAGCTGGTAGATCTTTACATTTCTTTAAATAAAACATAAACCTCTTTCCCTCTACACTTTTTGTCATGTTTTATTATGTTTTTTATATTCTTGTTGGAGTTAGCGACGATTCTAGAAGATGCTGACAGTTGTCTTGCACATGTTCAGGTCTCGGGATCTTTTATCCACTAATACCAATGACGCTACTTCTGTTGTTGTCCAATGGCGTTTGCTGGCTCACGCCATCTTCGATCTTGCTTCCCAGTAGAGACCAGGGAGGTCTGGCTTTGGAAAGCAATGACATCATTATTGATAATTTAGCACTACCCAGGAAACACGTGACTCTACTTCTAATTCTTCTAAGTTATATATTCTTAAATCTTCTTTCACGTACATTGCACTAGACCGTGCTAGTAACTTTCTACAAGATTCTATTTACGAACTGTTAATAATTTTGAGCATGTAATTTTTTTGACCAGCACTCCGCTGTTCTACTTGGCAAACATACTGCGAAGAAGGAAGAATGGCTTGTTTCTGCTCTTACAGCAGGACTGGAAGGAAGTCCTCTCCAATGCTGTCATGATAGATAATTGACATGGCTGATTTTATGTTTGATTCAGAGTCAGAACTTGGTGTTCGATTCAAAAATCTTTGTTCACTATGTGCACATCACTGTTATTTTGAGTTCAGTACCCACTTGTCTTTTATCTATGTTCGACATTTCTTATTTGATTCTAGCTATTTTTAAAGGTTATTAACAACTTAAATGCTCTCATTTAAAAACTTACATATTGGATTGAAACATACATTCTGTCACAAATTGTAGATGTAACATACAAAACCAGCGTCATCTCAAAGAGGAAGGAAACAGGATTGAATAGACGGAATACAGATAAATTTACACTCATGTTTGCGTAGCTGAATAAATTCAACTCAGTTTTTCTTCAGAGGAAAGCGGTCTATATAAGAAACAATTTTTGGTTTCCGGAGACGTTGGGCGCCAATTTAAAATATTACAACTTTTTCTATTACAAAATGCCCCACTTGTTGGGCGTCAATTTAAAATACTACAACTTTTTCTTATTAGAAATGCCACACAAGAAATTTGTTGCAGCGTCAAATTACAATATAATTTGATAACTGATGTAATTCAAAACACAAGTTTACAATTTTAACAAATTATTTAATTGAGAAATCAAAATTAAAATAGATATATACAATTTATCCACAAAATAAGTTAGTTCAAATCAAATGTTCTTTATAATTCTCTTATAACACTCTTAATCTCGGGGAGTTAGTGCCGACTCTTCCCAATATTATTATGAAACAAATTAACTATTAAAGAATATTATGAAAGATAAAATATTAAAATTGAAAAAGGGGAAATGAAAATAGTACAATAGGTAAAGTGTAAGTGTATGTAGGTGTATGAATGAAAGTTATAGAGAGGTTAAATTTACATTAATTGTCCAAAAATTCTTCTTATAGCTATATTTATAATGTCTTTCAAATTTTACAATATTCAAGTTCTTACGAAATGGATAGTTTGAAATGTAGCTTTAATTGTCTATGTAACTATATGGATAGGTCTCACCCAGTTTATAACTTCTTCTTCTTATTAATTTTATTATAAATGATTATTATTAATTACTGCACTTCACTTTATATAAGACAAGTTATTTGTGTAACGTTGATAAAGTTTTAACACTGGAAAATCTTCACTTTGGATCGTCTATTGGAGAGCTTTGGTCATACGTCTACCTTCTTGGGCGTCTATTCAATAATTAAAATTGCCTGGAATCCAAACTGGCTTGCTTTGGGCCTTCAGGAAATGGTACATAAGGCCTGGTGAATTTCGTATCTTCTGGGGTTTTGATTGTTGTGCAAGAAAGTGTATTTTAAAATGTTGTGTATTTATTTGATGTCGTTTTAACTAAATTTTGGAATAATTTCGTTTTACAACTAATATTGAATGATAAAATTAAAGAGAAATTGATTAAATAAGAAATTACATGAAAATACCAAAAATAGCTAATTGTACAAATTATTCTTTAACATCTACTATTTACAACTAAAACTATACATTTGGCTTTTTGAAATTAGATTTCCGCAGTGCAAGCGATCACGTGACTGTGGGCGTGGCTTGACAAATATGGCCTACACATATCTGGCTTTAGCCGGTGATTCGTTGACTTTCGGAGAATTATTACGGCTTAACGGTATTTCCTTTGAGATTTTACCAAAGACATTTTAGATGTAGAATCTTTCGTTCTATCTGATGGTGTTGTTCATTTTTTAATTTAAAATTTGGTTCTCTTTGGATCGATGATTTATAATTCTGATATGGCCTAGATTTTAGGATACCGGTCTAGTTTCAAATGGATTTAAAAGGTAAATTTCGGTCGATTGCTTGGTGGAGTTAATCTTATAATTTGGATGGATTGGTTGGTTAATTTAGATGAATTTTGATATGGGAAAGATAGGGATACGAGGTCGAGAAATATTATTAATTATGTAAAATGTTATCGAAAGTCGGGTGTTTAAAATATTGTTAATTTATTGTTTACGATTCTGTCCGCTAGATGTCGTCGTTCCGATTGTTTATGAATGGTTTTTACTATCAGTTTTCTGTCTCTCTCGCACTCATGAGTGTTTAGTTAAAATGCAGTGATGTATGATTCTTTTGATTGATTGATATTTTTATGATATATTTTGAATTGTTACAGACTATAGTAAAGTCAAGTTTCAGTTCGATTCTCAGTTTAGAGAAAGCGTACCTTCAGGACTATTAAGATATACTTAATATTGTTTTGGTTCCAGTACCATTTTGTTTGACAAATAATATCTTTATTTATTTATTCTGTTTCAGTTACTGTACGAATATTGCTTTCTACTTATTATTGAAAGCCAAACACATAAACATTCAGTCGCACCCTGTGGTGAAGAGGCTATTTCAATACAGAAAGTTATTGGAACAGATGGACGCTGTCGACGCTGAAACAATCGAACCTCAGATCGACCAGATACTTCAAAACAAAAAAGAAGGACAAGTGGTACCTTTTGATACAGAGGAAAATAAAAAAAGGTATATTGGGCAAATTGTGTAGATGTTGTATAAATTTGTTTGTTTGCCTGTTTCTTCTATTTTTATTTTTTTAAAGCAATACAAATAGAACAAAATTGAAATGTAAAATTTTAATCTAATTAACAATAATTAATATTAAGAAATAACAAATTTAATACCAATTAATTAATGGATAATATAAAAACAAAAAAGAAGAAGTAATACTGTTTTCTGTTTTGTTATTGCCTTATGGACTGGGTATATATCATATGGTTGTATAAATACCTTTGTTTTACTGGTCGCAGTCCAATATCTCTGTAATCGGTGACGACTGTTGCGGCTATTTTATTCAGACATTGTCAAACCGAATTTTTGTTCTTTTGCATTCAATTTAAATGTGCGTCAACTTTAAAATACACATAATGCACAACAAAACCCCTTGAATAAGAAACACTTACAAAAACCTTTAAAAATGTCCACGCCTTCATTATACACACGTGTTCACTCATTGATTGCTCGGTTAATACATTAGGTTATTCGTTAACTGTAATGATATTCTGTTTGTTTTTGCTCTTAACTTATGTAAAACTTTGATGGCAATCTCAAGTCAGGCAGTGTCTACAGAAATGCAAGTTTTTCTTATCTTTTTTTTCAATGTAAATTATGTTAGGCAAATTATTTATTTGAAATTGTTCTTATGAAACGTGTTATTATTAGTTGCCACAAGATAATCCAATTTACTGTGAAAAATATGATATTAGTGTTAAAATATATTTCAAAGTATATATTTTATGTTTTAATAATAACTAGTATCTCCTGTAGACCAATTTTGATTGTAAAGTACCAAAAATCAATTCATTTTTCACGTACCGGGTAATTAATTGGAATTTATTATAAGGATGCAAATTCTTAATTCGTATCTTGACACTAAGAGGAAAATAGTGGGAAAGGGCAAAGAGGAAGCTTGGTGGAATTAAAGATAAATATTTAGTAAACATGAAATTCCTTAGACGTAAACAATTTAACTATAAAATGGTAGAATAATCTAACAAATAAAAAAAAGAAGATAATTGATAATTGAATTTTAAAGAAATGGAAACAACGCTAAGTATTTGGATATTTTTGTTTGCGAAAGTAAAAGGATATTAGCTTATACAGCTGTGAATGTGATCTAAATTATTTCATTTAATTGTTAGATGCATTTTGTAAGCACAAGTCATGTGTGTAGAAAAATATAAACCCATGAAATATAAACAGATATTTTTATATTCATTGCCATAGCAACCAACTGTATAAAATAATGGATAAAACAGCTGATTCGAATAACCAGCTTAGCAACACAATGTTAAGTTAGGCCTAGTTTATTTTAATGTCACAGTACCTTTCAAATGATAAGAAATACCTTCATTCCTCTCCTTTTATAATAAATACTAAAATAAGGTACTACAAACTTCGATGTTCTCGTATTAATATAATGATTTGTATAAATAAAAGTTGCAAAAGCACTATGATGACAAATATTCACTGAGTAAAGTAAGGCACTGAACTACAAAAATACAAACAGTATTACGAAGGAGCTACTCGCTTGGCTCTAACTTTAGTGAGAGGGTAGAAACATATATCACACATATACTTAGGCCTGTACATATAAACATCTATTTTATTCTGAAAGCTCTACATCAATTTAATCTCTACACTATGTAATAATATAATTACAGTAAATCTCCGTCTAAAACTTATGCTTAAATAACGGGCAAACTGAGTACAAATTTCTACTCCCCCCACATATGAATTCTTTTAAATATATATATAACGCTCCCAATAGATCAACCCACAGAAACTGATTCTAATCCAGAATTTACATAAAACAATTATCCCTTTTATCCACAAACTGTGTCCTTACCTTTACTCTGTCCTGGTGGCTCTGATAACTGGACAGCTCAGCTTCCTCGCCTTGACGTCCACCTGGGCTGGCACACCTCTGGTTTCTCCTTGACTCCCACGCCGGCGTCTACACCCCGAAGCCCCGGTCCCCCAAGACCTCTCTTCTCACCCAAGAACCTTTCCCAAAAGACCCTCTATCTAAT
>JAGFPH010006533.1:63301-77772 GCA_018207615.1 Philaenus spumarius | reverse complement strand
GACACAAAGAAAATCAAAATCGGACCACCCCAAACAAAATGGCGGCCGTAAACATGTTAAAATAAATCGACATAAAGTTGCTAATAATCTCGAAACGGAAGAGTTTTTAGAAAAAATTTCAAGAGACAAAATAAATTTTGATTTCAAAGTGCTTAACCAAAAAAACTGCTTCCAAATCGATTTCATAAATTTTATTTTTTACAAAATTTTCTAACATAGAGGAGTAATAATAAAATTTATGAAATCGATTTAGAAGCTATTTTTTAGGTTATTTGAAAAAAAAATTTTGTCTCTTAAAATTTTTTCTAAAAACTCTTCCTTTTCGAGATACAGTAATCCCTCGCTATTCGCGGAATTAGTATTCGCGGTTTTGATTATTCGCGGTTGGTAAAAAAAAAAAAAACCTGTATTAAATAGCACTACACATGCAAAATCCGTAAATTATTGCAGTTTATGTACTGTACGAATTATTAACACGAATAAGAATAACAACGAATTAAATAACATTGTATAAATACCACGCCGGTGAAACATTCACAAATACAACAAAACAAGATGGGACTTCCCTACAACACACCCCTGCGAGAATACAATTAGACTCGTCCAAATGAAGGTCGATTGCATACTGTACTGTAGGCTTCTGTTCAGTGAGACATCCATTTAGTGTACACTCGAAGAGCGTAGTGAGTTATAGTACTGTTTTTAAATGGTGTCATTTCTTTAGTATCTGTGCTTTATTTTATTTTGATAGTACGCATACTTTCCGTTTATAGTTACTTTATCTGTTTCTTTTAAATATTTCAAAAATGTCCACTATCGAAAAGAAAAAGCAAAAACAAGTCATGCCTTTAATTAAAAAAATTGAACTTCTCGATCGGCTTAAAATTGGTGAAAGTGTAGCCTCAGTGGCAAGGTTTTTTAAAGTAAACGAATCAACGATTCGGTACATTAAGAAAAAGGAAGAAAACATTCGTAAAAGCGTAAAAGAAAGCTCTTCACAATCAGCAAAGGTTACATCTGTCTGTCGCGATTATAACATCGAAAAAACTGAGAAGGCTTTAAATCTTTGGATTGAAGACAAAAAACTCAAAAAAGGATTCCTCTGAGTACTATTTTAATTCGAGAAAAAGCACTGCGTTTATACAACCATTTTGTTCAGCAAGATGCTGAAAGCAGTTTCACTGAAAGACCTGTGTTTTGTGCCAGTAAAGGCTGGTTCGAAAATTTAAAAAAAAGATTCTCATTGCATAATCTTAAAATTACAGGTGAAATAGCATCAGCTGACCATGATGCAGCTAGCTCTTACCCAAATGAGTTTTACAAAATCTTAACGGAGAAAGGTTACGTACCAGATCAAATTTTTAACGCGGACGAAACTGGTCTTTTTTGGAAAAAAATGCCTTCTCGGACATTCATTTCAAAAAATGAAAAGACAGCATCAGGATTTAAAGCAGCAAAAGATCGTCTGACTGTCTTGCTTTGTTGCAGTGCTAGTGGTTATATGTTAAAACCGTTAGTTGTTTACAAATCGCTAAATCCGAGGTCGCTAAAAGGGAAAGACAAAAATCGCCTACCTGTTTTGTGGAAAGCTAACAAGAAAGCATGGGTAACTGCCAATGTTTTTACTGAGTGGTTTGATTTTTTTGTAAAAGAAGCTGAACGTTATTTAAAATCAAAGTCATTGCCATTCAAAGTTCTCCTTGTTCTTGATAACGCGCCTGGACATCCACGAAACCTTACACATCCCAATGTAGAAGTCTTATTTCTTCCACCAAATACCACAACTTTGTTGCAACCTCTAGACCAAGGAATAATAGCAGCTTTTAAAGCATATTACCTACGCCTAAATCTCAGTAGGCTATTACGCACTATCGAGGAAGATGTATCGGTTATTGATAGCTGGAAAAATTATAATATCGCAGATTGCATTTTAAACATAAAGGATGCGATTGATGAAGTTAAATCGTCAACAATCAATGCTTGCTGGCGAAAATTATGGCCAGAAGCTGTTTTGGAATTTAATATGTGTCCTGATGAAACTCTGACCGAAATTATAGCGATAGCTCTTCAAATTGAAGGTGATGGCTGCTTCAATGAAATAGAAGCCTCTGACATCCTTGAAGTTTTGCAAGATGATGGCGAACTAACAGAGGAAGATCTGGAGGAGATTATAAATGATAGGCCTGATATAACAAGCCAGGAGGACGAAGAACTAGAAAATGAAGTTTTGCCAAGATCAATTAATTTAACTGAAGTGACTGAAATTTTTCGACTAGCGAAAGAGTTAGCTACGAAAGTGTCAGAAGTCGATCCTTCTCTCGAACGGTCAATAAAATTCAGTCGAGAACTTGACATGGCGTTAGCGCCGTACAACGAAGTGCGAAAAGAATTAGAGCTGAATAAAAAACAGTCTAAGATTACAAGTTTCTTTAAACTTAATTAAAATGTTTTTGTTTTTGTAATTGTTGTTGTGTTTGTTTAGTGTATTTTTGTAATTTTTTAGTGTTTACTATACATTTCACAGTAAATTATTAATACATACAGTGTTTCTAGAGTGGACTGTACAGTTCTTAGATTTTAGTGAACTGAACTGTGTTGATGATTACTTATACGGAGGCTACAGTATTATGTAGTGTACAGTACTGTACTGTTCTTTTTCAAAAATAAAGTAAATAAAATGTAAGTAGGCCTAAACATGAAATTTACTATCTTATGTTAAGTTAATTATATGTATTAGTACATGTTTTAGAATTTCTATAGGCCTATGTCACTAACATAACCTTCCTTTTCCCATAACGATTTGGTTTTTCACTATTCGCGGTAGTTTGTCAGAATGTATCCCCCGCGAATAGCGAGGGATTACTGTATTAACAACTTTACGTCGATTTATTTCAACACGTTTAGGGCCGTCATTTTGTTTTGGGTAGTCCGATTTTTATTTTCTTTATCTCATTTTCCTAGTCTTAAATAGACCTTTAAAATGAGCTATCACATGACCCATACTTCCCATTTAAAAATTTTGAGTTGCCCCCAAAATCCCCCATTTTTAGGGGACACTCAAAATTTCCGATTGCTTCAAAAGATACTTTGGGTTAAGTTAGTATCGTTCCCCAAAAGATATTTGTTTACAAAAGTACAAAAGTTAACGGGGAGGGGGAAGTGACTTTATAACCACCCTGTATAACAATTTTAATGACTCCCAAAATGTATTCTGGGAACCATGATTGATGACGACTCCCGACCTTAGGTCTCACCACAAGAGTCACTGCAATAGCTCATCTTTCCTTTTGCAAGCACTTTTGTTCCCTTATTTTGAATTATTAAACTTCAGTGTGTGGGGAGAACTCAACAAAACAAAATGTAAAACAACTAAAACGGCCTATATAGAACCAAATAAAAGTCAGTTTTAACTTGTGCTCTCAGCATAATTTCAAAAATCGGTACTTTTCTAAACTCTATTCGGAATAGCGGGACTCTACTAAGTTTAATTGTAATACTTTTTTGTTACTAACCTTCAAAACAGTCCCTTATTGCTCAGAATACATCTGACAGTGGTTTCGACATCGCAATGTCATTGTCAAAGAAAACTCTCACGTCACGATACACAAGTGTTTTTTAACCCTCAAAGTGGCAAACTGCAGTTGCAAAGTGCAACCCGCTCGAACCTTAGCGAGAATTTTCATAATCGATAATTTAATCCACTCAAAATTATCCAATCGTAATATACCGTCAACCGGGGTTACTTTGACCCCTTTTTTTATGTTTTTTGTACTTTTTATTTAGTATATATAAATTTATATGCATGGGGATTTTTTTAATGGTAGAATATAACCACACAAATATAACTAGTGCACTGTTCAACTCATATCCATCATAGATAACTCAAAAAAAATTAAATAAAAGGGGTCAAACTTACCCCATACTTTGGGGTTACATTGACCCCTCACATTTATTGCAATAAAAATGTATTATAAAGGTTCCTGTGGTCAATGTTAGTACAGTACTCTGTAAGTATGACCCCTGTAAGAGGGGTCAATGATACCCAGGCAAAATTATGTAAATTTATTCTGAACCAAAAACTCCAAGGAAAAAAACACTCACATTCGGAACACAGAAAACTTTTAATTAATAAGATTGAATAATTATAATTAAGAAACATATTAAAACACAAGTAAGAAGTTAAATTGCTTGTAAAAATTACATTTCTTTGACCAAAACTCATCCAAGAAACTTGAATACAAAACACTCACATTCGGAACACAGAAAAAATTTAATTAATAGAATTGAATAGTTATCATTAAGAAACATATTAAAACACAAGTACCGTAAGAAGTTAAATTGCTTGTAAAAGTTACATTTCTTTGACCAAAACTCGTCCAGGAAACATGTATACAAAACACTCATATTCGGAACACAGAAAACATTTAATTAATAAAATTGAATAATTATCATTAAGAAACATATTAAAACACATGTACCGTAAGAAGTTAAATTGCTTGTAAAAATTATATTTCTTTGACCAAAACTCGTCCAGGAAACTTGTATACAATCTTTCTGCCCTCCTGTACTAACACTGGCGATGGTAGCTTCCCAAGAACATCGGTGAATGAAGCAGAAAAGACGTCCTTTTCTTTTGGAACGAAAAGCAATTTAGCTTTGTCTACTGACGTAAGTCCCAGTAGTTCTACGCACTTTTCTTGTTTGTCAACACTTTGCACTATGCTAACGTAGTGGAAACTTTGTTTTCCCCTCTTTCCTCCAATTACTTTAACAACTATAAAGTCATTTGGCACGAGCTCCTCGCACTCACATTTGATGAGCAGCACATCTTCAAGACTAGGATCTTCTGGTTCAAAATCACTTTCATCAGTAAGATCTGGTATCTTTCTTACTCCAGGTTCGTCATCGTCATCTGATGAAGATTCTGCGTACTTTGTACTCAAGTTTGTCTTTGTCTTAACTTGCTTGAGTGTTTGAGTAATAGTACCAGTACTGGTAGAGGGCTGTGGCTCGTTTGAATCAGTGACACCTGAAGACAGTTTCAACTTCTTTGCCATGTCAGAAACTCTCTGCTTTGATGGCCTTTTAACGGGTTTGTTGTCATTGTTTGCCGTCTCCAATGGGGATACATGAGTGGCTAACACAGCTTTTCCTGGGCTTATGTTAATTTTCTTCTTTTTTGTGTTAGAAAGCACTACTGGTTTTTTCTTTTCACGAAGAGACTTCAAGTAAGTCACCAACGATTCAGCAACAGCCTCTTTTGTACCTGCCTCGTCTTGTACACATGGTAGTTTTGCCAAAACAACTGCCTTATTCAACGGAAATATTCCACACGATTTGAACCCATTTTGAAGATTACTCTTAATGTTATCTTGTAGAGAAATGAGAAGTTCATTAAGAAGTGACGGAAACATTACTTTTGGAACCGTTGAGTATCGGGGGTTGCTGATTTTAAAATGTGTTAGTATTTTCCTCCAACGAGATTTTAGGGGATGAAAAAAGCCCACGTCCAGCGGTTGAGCTAAGTGTGTAGTGTTAGGTGGTATGCACACAAACTTTATGTCATTTTCTTCACATAGCTGAAGGACTTCAGTAGTGAAGTGTGAACTGAGATTATCTCCTATCATCAACTTAGTGCCTGTTAGGTTCTTAGCATGTGGAAGCAGTACCTTTTTGAACCAGTCCGTAAAGACTACACTGTCGAACCAGCCATGCTTCGTTCTGTTGTAGAATGTCCCGCCCATACAGCACCGTTCAACACAACATGGGGCACCCTTTGGTCCTCCTTGAGTCCAAGTATCATATAGGTTTTCACTCTTGTAGACTACGTAAACAGGCAGTAAAACGCCGGACCCTGAGCCACACATCATAATAGTGGTAGATGACTTAGTATGGTTAATGACACGATCAGGATACTTCACACCACGGCGAAATATAAGTTTCTTTCTTCCTGGATCATCTGACAGGTTTGACTCATCATAATTGAATATATTGCTTGCTGGTATATCTTTTCCAGTAGTTTCCAAGTTCGTAAAGTACTTGCTAAGCATTTCTTGTGTCACCTCTGCCTTGCTACGGGTTAAGTTGTTTGCCAGTCTGCATGTGAGAACAACTCTGTTTCGCTTTAGAAATGAATGAACCCATTCATTACCTGGATAGTTGGCCTGAAATCTTTTTTCATTGCGTCCAGCAGAATCAAGAAAGGTTTTGGTTATTACTTTTATATCTGTTATATCTAAAGGGAAACCCCAATCGGCTGTAGTTGCGATAGCATTTGCCAAAATAGATTCTTCTTTGGATGATAATACTGTTGGACATCCTGGTTTGACAGGTCCACTTGCTCTTAAATGCTTTCTTATAGTGTTTTTTGAAATGCCTAGTTTTTTAGCTGCACCCTTTATTGTTTCTTTATTACTTTTAATTAAAACAATAACTTCTTCCAATACATTGTCCTCCACATCTAAGTAGCGTCTTGCACCTGGGGATCTATTGTATGTTCTAGGCATTTTAGAAGCACAAGGGAGGTAATGGTACTACCTAGGCCTAGCCTTGAAAAGTAATTGGGCTATTATAACACTTGATATGGTACACTTGGTCTAGGCCTACTTTATAATTATCACTGAATATGTTATATTCACTCTGAAACAAACAAAATCAATGCCTATAAAATAATAAGCTTTCTTAAATCACAAGTTTCACTGAAAACAAAAGTATAAACAGGTGGTTGAAACAACAATGTGGTTACAAGAGGTTATGTTGTTTTTTTCTGATATGTCTATGAAACAGTGTTGCCACTCTTAACTAATAGGCAAAAATAAACAAGGTAGTTGATTACTGATGACAGTAGACCTATTATACTATATAAAAAAACATAGTTATGTAGTTTATTATAACTGAATGTAGGGAAGTAACAGTTCAGTAGAATTCATAAATGGGGTCAAAGTTACCCAATGGAAAAAATCAAGAGGGGTCAATGTTGCCATGTTTAAAAAAAATTGTTATGGTGTTTTTTTAAGTGACTGGAATGTTTTGTAAGTATGGGTACATTCATGAAAATACATATACTTTACGATATTAAACTTTGACAATGCTACTGTTAACAGTTTCTTCTGGGCTAATAAAGTTTTTTAGTGAAAACCCATTCAACTGTTTTGTAGGTTATGTTTTATTTATTTTTTGTTGTTGTTTATAATGCTTTATTTTTAATAAAAATATATATTTATAATAGATCAAACCCCACTTTATTCAACATGATTTTTTTTTTTTTACAATTTAAATAACTGACATTGGAAAAAGAAAACGAAAAAAATATTTGACCCCAGGGTCAATGTTACCCCCGGGGGGTCAGAATAACCCCGGTTGACGGTAACTGGCACCATTGGAAAGGAAATGAATTAAACTTCAATTTTTGTATTTACAATTTTTTCGTAAAACGTATATTTACATAGGTAATCATCGTTTTAAAATATGCATATCGTGCTACAGCTATTTCCGCACGCGAATCTGCATACAATTGTACTGTTATTTACCACTTCTTCAACGGGCAACATCTACAGAATTATTTCTATCGAGATTATAAAGCTACCATTGGATTCGCCAAGATTTTATCTTTCTAATGGTGCCTTCAAATCAGATGTCACTATTTTACAGGATTAATTCAAAAGATTTCTGTAAACCCTTGCGATTGGACAGGTTTTCAACCAATGAAACAGCCCATTTGTCAACAGAGATAACGCCTACAATTCCATATGTTTTTCCAGATTTCTTGATACTATTTTGTAGAGAATCGTTCGATCTTTTTAACGGTGGGAAATTAACTAGAAATAACCAGTTTTTTTGTTTGTCTAGACAGCAGTGGCAGTACATAATTAGGACAGTCTGGCGAGACTGGCCGGCATTTGTCGCTCCCACGGTATTCAAATAACCCTTTCTGCAAATAGTATATCTACCGGCGACGTTTCATTAGATTGATGTCATTTTGTTATTCAAATAAAGATAACTCAAACACTTTTGTGAACTAAGGAAAGACAAGTATACCGTTTTTTTCTTTGATTTATCCTCTACACTTTGTTATAATAATATTTCTTTTTTGGGCAAAGCATTATTAGTAAATTAAGTTTCAATCTAGGCCTAGTTTTGTTGGAACATATAAACTGTGTTTTTCAAAATAAGATATTTGAAATTGATAAATGTTTTTATACAGATCTATTTATAACTAAATTACGAAACTTTTTTACGCTTAGGAAAAAATTCCATAAAATGTTTACTATTTGTTATGTAGGCCCAAAGTTGAACTTTTTCCTTTCGTTTCTGAACATTTTTTTGTTTCTTGAGCTAATAACTTTTACAATTTCGAAAGAAACTAATTTTTAGTGGCATTTTTGAATTCTTTGAAGTTTCTTCTACAAAAAAGCTGTTGAACACTTTTAGATTGGGGTTCATTTACTATTTTTGACGACTTTTTAAAAATATGCTTGCAAAACGCTATAAACGGGCTTTACAATTTTAGCTTTAACGATGCTAGTTCTAGGGTTAAGTGTGTAATGTGTGTATCGTGACGTGAGGGTTTTCTTTGACAATGACACTGCGATGTCAAAAACACTGTCAGACGTTTTCTGAACAATAAGGGACTGTTAACTGGGTGTGCTTAGGACCACACGTTGGAAGTGATAACTTCTATGACTACAGGGATTTTTAACTCGGTAAATGTGTACAATTATAAGGATTATAAAACTGTAGGCCTATTTGTTCAAATTTTTTATTTATATCCGTTATTATATATTTAAAGAAAGGTAAAAATATTATCTTTTAGTTACCTTTTATTTCATATTGATAGATCAAATGATTTAGAAGTTGTTAATATTACAGTAAAGAAATTAATAATCAAATATGTTATACAAAGATGTATACGAATGTTTGCGAAGTTAAACAGTAGGTATCCTTCTTTAAATTTGTATAAACGAATATATTGATGATCAAAGGTTAGTTTTATATACAGTTTATAACCCCAAAGCAAATCTTATAACGTGTAGAAGCCCATATAACTTATAGTTATAGAAGCCTACATTAGTTGTATAACTAATATATAAGAAAATTAACATCACAAGAAATTTTAATGGTTGAAGTTGTAAACATAACCCCAAAATATAATCTACGCTGGGTTTTGTTTAAGAATTACAGATGATGAGCGAAATCAGCTGTTATATTATATTAACTAATTCTTATGTGTTAATTTGATTGCTATGCTAATAAATGTAAATAATGTATTAATAATATTCCCTCTCCACGATCTGACTTGTGTCTAAACAAAAGCGTGACGCGAGATCTCGCGAGAAATCTGGCGTGATGCAAGATCTCGCGAGAAATCTGGCGTGATGCGAGATCTCGCGGGAAATCTGGTGTGATGCAAGATCTCGCGAGAAATCTGGCGTGACGCGAGATTTCGAAAACATAGCCAAGTCGAAAGTGCCCAACGGGCCAATAGAAGTTATCACTTCAAAAAAGTATTATAATGATTTAACAGTCCAGGAAGTAGGCGTATGCAATATGAATAATAGTTTAATTAATATGTCCAAGTAATCATCGCCTTTTCGGATTTCTGTTTATTATTGAAACAAAATTAATTTCAAATATAAATTGCATATTGCTTGTAAACATCTATTGTGTTAAGTACAATTGTAGCCTACATATTGCATGCATGTCATGTCGCCCTTGAATTGGGCCTGATACTTGTATACAAATTTTATCGGGCCTTAGAACAAAAATTCATTTTTATTATTGCTCTATTTACTTGTACCAAGATAGCATACCTATCATGACAAATTTTGTCGCTATCTCCACGGGAAGTGCTTCATAAAATTGATTTAAGAGTCCGTCAGTTGTAATAAAATTTGTAAATTAAAAAAAAATTTATAGGCTAGGCCTATATATGCAGGGTGTCTTACGGAGAAACTTTCAGGATGTGTTCTACTAGTGAAAATAAAGAAAAAAGTTCTTATAAACATAGGTTCGTAAATGCTACGTTTTCCAGATATATCCGCCATTTTGTTTTTTTTACTAAATAATTTATATCTAGACAACGGTTTGACTGATTAAGTCAATGATCTATCCCACGAAAATGATCTGTCTGGGAAAAATATCAATGTCTCTCTTACAGGAAACTAAAGTTGGCATAGAATAATCGATTCTATCCACTGATGCGTTTCAAAATAGAAGCTATTTGAAAATTTCAAAAATAAATTACTCTAAAACCGTACATTTTAACAGCAAATTTTAAGATACCGTACCTATTTTGATTCCCTATTGGACTGTCAAAAACCATCGGATGAAGGATTTATAACAGCTAAGTTAAAGATAATGACAGCAAATTTACATACAATATTGCTGTATTTTACCAGTGTTGGTATAGGACGCTGGGTTGAACAAACCAATTATTACACATAACTTAACTATTATCCTTAATCCGATTGTTTTGACTGTTATAGCCTACACACCATCCTATAGGGAATCAAAAGGAACCTACAAAAAAGTTTTCTTGATATTTTTTGTTAAAATGATCGGTTTTTGGGTAATTTAGGTTTGAGATTTTCAAACATGAACCATTTTGAAACTCATGATTGGATTTAATCGCTTATTTTTGTTGAGAGATATCAATTGTTAGGTTAAACTTCACGCCAAGTTTAAACTCAATCAATCATGTACCGTTCTCTAGATAAGAATTACTTTGTACAAAAAAAATAAAATGGGGGATATCTAGAAAACGAAGTGTTGTCGGGTCTGTGTTTATATGTTTTTTTCTTATTTTGACCCATAGAACCATTCCCCGAAGTTTGTCACTTTACTTATGGGACACCCTGTACAATGAATAAAAGGGCAGCTAAGGTCAACTGGAAGAAGACAGTGCCAGTTTCTGGTACCGTTTATTTTAAAATAAAAGTAAATTAAACTTAATGTTTACCGGTACCTATCCTTTGTTAGGGAAACATAGCCTACAATATTTTTAGATGTTTCTTGCATCAAAATTGGGCTTTTAGAATACCAATACTTGTTGAAAGACCTGTGACTGCAGACTGTAAGTTAGTTTTTAGGTTCAGGTTTTTTTAGATTGCAACTCAGCGGTAAAGAGAAGAAGTAGTGGTATTCTAAAATATTGCCAAAACATTTTTTATGTATCTGTCAAATCAGGGTGACTAAATTTATTATTATATGCAATTATATAATTAGACTTATTTAAAATTATTTACAGATATTTTTATAATACATGGCTACATAGGCTATGTATGCCATGTTTTCCATCATTCAGATAATAGAACAAATTCCTAGTAGCCTACAGGCTCAAAATTAGGTCTAACCTAGCTACTTTATTGAATTTGTCTACCAATGACAAAAAAGCTTAATTTTGTACTCAGATAAATTAAATAATTATAAATATATCACAATTTAGATACATGAGAACAAAATGGAATTTAGTATTTTCATAGAAATGAATAGCATAAAGGCACTGTGTTCATATGTGTAGGAAGTGTGTTAGCCTAGCAATTAACAAGGTGTAGAAACCAAGTTTGTGTTGAAATTGCAGCATTTTAAAAATTAATATCTCAAAGGAAAGTAAAATTGTTTAAAGGTATCCACTACTACCAGGTACCAACTTGTGGAAGCTATGCTATTTTACCCTAGACCTAGGCTTTAATTGTAGCATGCCATCATTCTGTATGGAATAAACTGAGCAACAATACACAGTTGTATCAAATTATTGTAGGGCTACCATTGTCATCAATGATAAGGAATAGCAATTCAAAGTAAAAAAACATTAATTTTATTGTGATTATTGATTTTATATACCGCTGGTTCTTGGGCAATAGCATAGTGCAGAGTACGGTACGAGCTAAGATAAAGTGCATTAACTAAACCTAAGTATGTAAATTATGAATAATACTCACATTGTGTTCTGCCATTTTAATTTTTCACTGAAAATGAGTATTTAACTAAAACCCGGTAAGGCTTTTTGATTCAAATACACTCTTACAGTAAAAATAGAAAATGGCGCTTACCGGTTGTCTTTAATTTATTTTGTTAGTTGATACTTGATACAATGCTGTCAGTATTTAATATTTTCAGTTGGTCAAACTGTTCTTTAGAATATTATAACTGGACGCGGCTGTCATACGCATATAATATTATATAGTGAAATTACATTAATTAACGTAAAATTTAATATATATTTCGATTAAATTTGTTTCAATTCAAATTATGTCTGTAATATTGCATTATAAAATGTTGTGCTTTAATAATTTAATTTCAAAACATGTTTAACTGATATTATATTGACTGAACAGTTATTAGCAGCACTTTAAAGACAATATTATATAATAATAAAGGACGAAGTTCAACATTTAGTCAAAGATGGCAGCACGTTACAGAAGTAATTTTTTGTAAAGTATTTTGCTGTCATGCAGATTAAAAGTAAAAGTACTGTATTTAGTCGGAACCATAATTCCTAGTTTAAATTAAATTCACTAGATGGGAGATAAGTCTACAAATTTTAGAAAAACTTGCGAACATAACACCATTTATTTATTTTACTCCTGATAGACTATTATTTGTTGTATTTTTAGAAATATTTTGGCTTGACGAATTAGCATAAACAACCTTAAAATAAATCAGTTTTGTATAATAACCTAGCAGCAACTAGGATAATTAATTCTAATACAAATTTATGAAACATATTAATTATATTATTATTTTTGGAACATTCTGCTGAACTTAGAATGGATTAAAGTTTTTAAATCCTAAATCTACTGTGCATTGACTATTTTGGCGGAATATGTCAGAATTAGTTTGTGTATACAATCTTCCTTATTTCAATTATGTGTATTGTAAATAAGTATTTTATTTATATAAATTGTTGCAGTTAGATTACTTATCAAATTAAAACAAGCTGAAGATGCAGCCAGAACATTATTTTATAAAAGGTATAAGGTAAATATTTTAGTCTATAATACTTAGTTTAGATTTGTGAACAGTTTTGTAATAGGGCCTAGTAAGTTCAATAATAAAGAACTGTTATACCGGTACATTACCAATATGTTTTAATATTTACAGTTGTTCAAATAAGTAGGCAAATTTAAAAACCCCTTCAAATTCTCAAAATGTGGCTGTATTAAGTAAATATTTTGCTCTATAATGGTAGATGTTTAATGAGTACTGTACTGTGGTGAATTTAAACAACTAGAAACACTGAAGCCCCAACCATAATTTCGGTGAATAACACTACACACTACACAAATAAACTGAAAAACATTTATTTAAATAATAAATCTAGTTCCCTAATGCACATTTTGGTAAACAATCATCGAGGATTCTAAATCTAAGTTATTCACCGAATTTGTGGTTGGGGCTTCAGTGTTTCTAATTGTCTATAATAGTTATGTAGTCCTTCTTATCTGTTTAGTAGAGAGTGAACAAGGGTAAATCTATTTATAATTATTGAAGAAATGTTTGTCTGTAGTTTTCTATGTTTTAACTCTGTACATAATTTATCTTTGGTGCATTATTTTGTATTCTACCACTTTCACAAATAAGTTAAATAACAAGTAGGTCTAAAATTTAATCAAACAAATTATATAAAATTAACTTAATAAAGCTATCCTACTAAGGATTCCTGAATGCATCTGTATTGTTTTACACTTTATGTTTCTTAATTCTTGCGGTAGAATTCCTGAACCTTATTTTCTTCATTGGTACCTAACTTTGCATCAAATCTTTTTGAATATCCAAATACTTGTTTGCCAATCATTTGGAACACTCCATACTGCCCGGAAGGTTAGTTCCGGCACCTCTATTTCTAGAAAGCCAGCACTGTAAAGGATTATTATTATAATTATAGACCATAGCATGCATGTATTAAGGGTTTTGACACAAAGATTGATTCAAACATTAGCTGCGGAGATATAATCGATTCTTTAAAGATCTGCATTTTTCAACTTAGGGGAGGAGGCGTAGAGCAGGAAGTCCATAAGTTGGGATGGTTATTATTGGAAAAATACTCCTCTAGTATTGATCTATCACTAATCGTACCTGTATTTAAAAATTTAGACCCTTTATGCTTAGAAGAGTAATTTGTACATTACAAAAAGCCTAAATGTTATAGGTTTATATGATAGATGTAGCCTACATACAGATAATACCCGAAATAATTATGACTTCCGAGGGCACAAACACGTAGGCCTACTATAGTTTCAAGAAAACAGGCTCCCTTTGGAGCTGGAGTCATTTTCATTAACAAACTCCCCTCAAAGAGTTTAATGAAATTTCAGAATACAATACAGTAAGCCTATATTAAAAAAAATTGGTTGACCGTGCAGCCCAACCCTAGAACTTCCCGCTTAGTTTGAATTTTAAACGCTTAAAATGAGTTTTTTTGTTAAAATACCAAAAAACGAAAATTTGTGAATTTTTAAACAACGATAACT
>JAGFPH010006533.1:39037-58301 GCA_018207615.1 Philaenus spumarius | reverse complement strand
ACAAACTGGAAATTTTATCAAACTTTTTTCTTATGATATGCAATATTTTTTTTTACTTTCTCCCCCTATACCATAGTATATGGAGAAAGTATTGCATTCGTCAAAATTTTCGAGTTTGAGTTTTTGGTGGAAATATCCGTTTTGGGTCCCCCTGAACCTAAAAATGTGGTTTTCGGAGTGATGTCTGTGTGTGTGTGTGTGTGTTATCAGACCTAGAGCCTAAACCAGTCGTCCGATTTTGATGAAATTTTGTATGGAGGTACTGATCCACGGTATCTCCAGGCGTTTTTTTCATTTTTGTGAATTTTTGATTTTTAAGGGTAATTTTCCCATAAAAACCCTTAACGGGAAAAATCAACTTTTCTCAAAAACGGCTGTAACGATTTTGATTAAAATTTTATAGTTTATTAGGGACCTAAAGTACTATAAACTGTAAAATTTTAATCAAAATCGTTCGAGCCGTTTTTGAGAAAAGTTGGTTTTTCCGTTATTTTATGGGAAAATTACTCTTAAATTATACCCTTAAATTATAAAATTACCTTTAAAATATAAGACTAGCTGTTATACTTTCCAAGGAAATAACAGTGCATATCGCTTAACAAAATTATAAGCTATCATTAAAAAAAACAATAATACAAAATTTATGTTTCTTTCATACACTTTTGGCTTCATGAAAATAATATTTTTTTATTAAGTTCCTATAATGAAGGAGAAAGTATGTGTCAGTTTCCTGATACCGTTTATCTAAATTTGTTGGTATATTATAAAGATGTTTAGAATAGAAAATATTATTTATAGATCTATTACAAGAAAAACAATTCAAAAATCATGATGATATTTTATCAATTAACAAAAATACCTTTCAAATTTGCTAAATCAGACCGGCACTTTTGGGTACTCTGTGGGAGAAAATGCCTGGCACTGAATGGGTTAAACAAGTTTTATCATTATAATCCTTTCAGTACATTTTGATGCGAGGTCAGGTGAGACAGTCGGTGATTGCGTTCAATTAGTTTTAATAAAAACTAAACATATGTTTACAATGGAAATTATTCACCCTAATGATTACGACAAACAATACATTATTACCTCATTTCAATGATAGCCCAAATCCAGAACCATTGTTCTTGTTATCAGAATGTTAGTTTATCATTAAAGATTGCACGCATTTCTACTATTAATATAAAATTGAGAATACGTGGACCGAGTCTGTTATCTTTTGTGATTTGTCCGATTCCAGTTGGTTAAATGTAATGTGTCATTCATTGTTAATACTTCAATTTAACTACTCACATTTAGAAGTGATTTAATCTCCGCTATTTTTTAAATTATTTTGTGACGTCTATTGGAATTAACCAAACCATTCTACTCAAACTAACAAAAAAATTATCAAGAATAATTGTTCCTGTCGATTTGCAAGTACTATCAGGCCCGGATTAGCAGCTACTTACGCCCTAGGCCAAAGTTCTAAATTACGCCCCCTTCGGGGGGTCTGGCGGAGTGGATGTTTTTGCATATTTAACTGTAAAACTCATGTTTTAGAGCTTCTCTGGGGGCAATATGAGCTATTAACACAGTTTTATTTCTAGCCATTTTGAATGCATTTAAAAATATTTTCCAAGAAAAAATTGTACATCAATCACGCAATAACAGCGATTGTGCCAAAATGTATGAAAAGCCAAACTTGTAATTTGTAGTGTAAGCAGATATTGACTAAAAAGAAAACATGTTGAAAAAGAAAACACTACTAAATAAACAACACTGTCTTTGTATTTATTAATGACAATCAAAATGTATACATAGTTTTAAAATTTCTTCTTTCTGACTTTGGACCAAGCCCCGCTAGACTCTCCTCAACACCCCATCTCTCTTTCAAGGCCAATGCACCCGGACGCTCGCTACTCACGCTCGACTAGAAGTACAAAATTTTTCGTTTTCCCTGTGATCTGCACCCCCAACAAGCCTGCGCCCTAGGCCATGACCTAGGTTGGCCTTATGGGTAATCCGGGCTTGGGTACTGTAAGGCCAAAGATTCTGGGCTTACGCCCCCCCCCCCCTCCCCAGTACAATCTAAAAATCTTACCAAGACAGTACAGCATTTAAATTACATTTAAAAGAGATTTTCTAAAAACACTATTGTAATGTTCTGGTACTATTAACACACTTGACAAAACTTTGTGTATTCCAGTAACAGAGTTTTTCAAATCTAGTTATAAAAACATTGATGAAATGACCTTTTTTTTAAAAAATTAGTACCCTCAACAATCTAATTATTCCTAATATTAACAAACGAATAAAATGTTTGGATGTTACAATAAAATATAATTTTTCAAAACTTTGACTATCATTAATTTTAAACGAAGCAAGATACTAAGCTCTAGTTTGTGCCATTCTTTTTCTCTTTTAATAAGCTTTACAACGTGGTATTGCATGACCTACATTTACATTTGAACTTGTTAACACCCCCCTCCCAAGCCCAAACAAATCATAGAGGGTCAGATGTGCAACACAAGGTATGTACCAAGTTTTGTACAAGTATACAATTTTTTTAACGAAAACATTAAATTTAAGCTATTTTTCATCAATAGCAGGAAACATAAGCTTTAAAATGTTGTTGAATCATTAATTTTGATGAAGAACTAAGGAAGCTATGGTGTTACCAAAAAAAAAAAAAAAAACATTGAGAAAATAATGTTTACACCATTGTAATAAATTTCTCCCTGCCTAAATATATAACTTCCAGAAGCCACACCTCGGTAACAACATCAATAGGTGTTAGCCTTTCTTTAAAATCTAACTAGAAAGAAACACAATGTGATTTACTCACACAGTATCCACCAAATCGACCCAAGGCCGTAGCCAGGAAGGGGTTAGAGAGTCAGCCCCCCCTCCACCGAAATCCCGAAATATAGCAGTAAAATTAATACAAGGTTTAAAAAGTGCAAGTTAAATTATAAAATAGACAACACAACAGAGGATCCAACAACATATTTTACATCATTGTGCATTGCATGCATACCGGGTACTGATATTTAGATTTACTTGATTAAACTACAACGTGCAATACACATGGATGCAGTAGGTTACAGCCTTACTCTCTTGTGAGCTTGATATTATCTAAAATAAGAAAACTATGAAGGTTCAACAAAAATACTTTACTCCAACAAAACACGCAATGCACTGTGTATTGAAAGTGCTCCTGAAACGGAGGTTGGCGTGCAATGCACTGTGCGTCGGCCACTTCTCATAGTGTTCAGTGTCAAGCTCACATGTGCGTCCTTAGCAGTGAACGTGTTAAAAGGGTTTAAAGTCCTGACCTGCCCCCCCCCCCCCCGAAAAGTTTTCCTGGTTACGGCCTTGAATAGACCTGAATAGTAAACAGTTTTCGTTCATTTTCACAATAAACTAGTTCTGTAATTTGCAAGATTTTTTATTTCAGATTGTATCATTTGCAACTTGTAATATGATTGGTTCCAGGTGCGGGGCTTGTACTCGGTGCGGTCATATCAGTCATAGTAATGGAAGGTATGTTTACTTTTATTAAATTTAACTTATATGTTATTCTAACTATAGGTATAGAGTCCAGCAGGGAGTAGCGAATTTCCATAAAAAGATGAGCTACTGCAATGACTCTTATGGTGAGACTTAAGGTCCGGAGTAGTCAATGAGCACCGATCATGGTTCCCAGAGAACATGTTGGGGTGTCATTAAAAACTTTTTATATATATATAGTAGGGGAGACACCTGCTTGCTCCGCACGCCAACCCTGTTGGACCCTTCTATACACATATGTTTTCTTTACAATAAAGGTTAGGATTAATACTAATCTCAAAGCTAAGATGGTAAATAATGTTAAATGTCCAAATCAAATTATTTCGTATATTTTATACCATCAGTTATAAGAAAGATAAAAAATCAGCAATGCTCAGGTCTAAATTTAAACAAAACTCTACCTAAAAGTTAGAAATAGAAATAATTGTTTCAAATTTTGAAATCAGCTGTTAATGGAAATATTGGAGCAAACAGCTGATTGCTGTAGCCTACCAACACTAAACATATTTCATAATTATTTATTATGGTGTTCCCATTTCCATACAATATTTAGTATAGTTTGTGTTGTTTTTCATCCAACAGAAGGTGCTATTTTCAAAAACCTAACAAAAAAGTTAGAAATACAAATAATTGTTTCAGAGTACGAAATCAGATGATAATGGAAATATTATAGCAAACAGCTGATTACTGTTATTATAATAGTCAGTAATCATATTTAATGGCGCTCACATTTTTGTTAAATACTTTTTGTATACTTTTTGTTGTTTTTATGTTAAACAGATGCTGCTGTTTTAGAAAAAATTATATAAAAACCTGTTTTTATTCGAATGTAATGTTCTGTAAAAATTTCCATGTAATCGGTAAGAACTTTCAGAGATTTGAGATTTTGAACATGTAATTTATAGCACTGTGTACAAAATGAGGAATATCATATACTTTACGCTGCGCCAACGATATCGATTGCTCGCGTTTAACCTTTAAATGTGAGAAAACCAAAGACCGTATACAAAAAAAGTTTTAAATAAAAGTTTTTAATCATCTCATTTCCAACACTTTTCTTGCTTAAAGTTTGTTTTTACCCCAAAAATAAAAAAAGTTTACGCTTAGTAACTTTTTCATATTCCGATTTTTTTGGCTGATTATATTTTGTATTTTTATAAATCTGTTTAACTGACTGATCTGTAAGTTTTTAACAACCTTCATCCAAAAGGGCTGCAAAAAAGGTGTCTTGACATTTTTTGTTAAAATGTACGGTTTTTGGGTAATTTAGGTTTGAAATTTTCAAACAGCCGCCATTTTGAAACTCATAATTGGATTTAATCGCTTATTTTTCTTGAGATATATCATTGTTAGGTTAAACTTCATGTAGGGTTGCCATATGTCTGCTACCCAAAAAGAGGACATTTGTTATATTCTGACACCCAAAAAGAGGACATTTTAAGTTGCGGTGGCTAGGGGTTTGATATGTAATATCCCACATAAAAACGGGAAGGTCCGGGGAAAACATTGAAAAATTAAACCTTCAGAAACGGGTTCGAACCTGTTTTTTTTTTTTGCTTTTTTCAAAATTTACCTGATACAAAATATCGATACACAATAAAATAGATGGAGAGGAACTATGTAAATAAATTAACTTGTCACTACAACTAAATACTGAACAAAACAACAGTGAACGGTGAACGAGACAGTCGAAAATGACCCATACAAATGCAATGCAATGTAAACGTGAAGAATGGAAGACAAACAGGAAACAAGTGTCATGGTTGCGCGCGCAATCGAACTATTTACTGCTCACTTACTTCTTTCTTCTTTCGATGACAGAAGACAGTAGTAAGAACAACGGAGACGTGATCAACATACCAGCGTAACCGTAGCCTCCGTAGCATCTCAACTATCGCATCAAATGTGAAAGAACTGTTATAATAATGCGTATTATGTTGCAAGCATTCAAAAACTAAGTAAAATTCATGAAATAATTTTCCAGTTTAGTTCTTCCTTACGTTATTTTGTGAATATATTAATACATTACTTCCAATAGTCAAAAAAGAGGACATTTCCTGTAATTTAGGAAAATCCCCCGGACCATTTTTTTTTACCTCAAAACCTGGACATGTCCGGAGAAATCCGGACGTATGGCAACCCTAACTTCATGCCAAGTTTGAACGCAATCAGTCAAACCGTTCTCTAGATAAGAATTATTTTGTACAAAAAACAAAATGGCGGATATCTAGAGAACGAAGCGTTTTTGGGTCTGTGTTTACATGAACTTTTCTTCTTATTTTGATCCGTAGAACCATTCCCCGAAGTTTGGCACTTTACTTATGGGACACCCTTTGTGACCATAGTCACTTGATCACTTGTATACAAACACTTCTATATACAATTTTACCGTTTCTAAGATATTTGAAAAATTGCTTTGAAAAAGCGGTTGTAGGATAGATGAGGAGCTCCATATTATTTAGAACCTCATTACATGCAAAACTTCAGCTTGTTACAATTTTTGTTTCATGGTTAACGTATCTAATATTGTCAAACTATTTACTATGTTCTTAGAATGGCCTTTGGTACTTGGGTTCAGCATTGCTCTGGGCTGGGCGTACAGAAACTGTGATGAAATATTTAATAAACCTGTTAAGAACAAACCCCCGGGCCTAACAACGGGACCTAAAGGTAAACTAAATTTGCTTAGTTTAATTTAATTATTTAAAACTAGTCTTGTTCGTTGTTCACACGTAACACTTTAGTAGAAAATACATTGTGTCCATAAAGTTTCCCCCCCCCCCCTAACTTTGGAACAAGAAGAAATAAATAAATGCGCTTCGGGGTATCTTTATATGACAAAGGGAGATGAGTTTTGGTTTAACCGTCCATTTCTCCCCTTACTCCAAAATAAGGGATTGAGATAGTAATTCAAAAATCTTAAAAACAAACCCCCATCAAGTGATAGCTCATTTTAAAGGAATCAAAGGCTGGAAGGTATTTTAAAGGTTTGATAAATGAAGAAGAATGACACAAATTAGAGGTCTCTATCTTAACCCTATCAAAAATGGTAGCCAGTCAAAGTTGAAAACAAAATTGCTAATTTAAGAAATTTCCAACAGGTCTAAGCCAGGACTATGTTGCATGCTGTTGTTATTGTTATGTTGGTAACTGTTGCGTTGTATGTTGGCACTCGTTGTCGTGGTGATGGTCAGATTGTTCGCAGCTAGATGGTTGATAGTATTAGTATTGAATTAGTATTAGTATTAGTAGTTGATAGTATTGGCTTCGCACGCCAACCCATTAGGAGTAGGCTGTATTCAATACACAATGCATTGCGTATTGAAAATGGCGGCCAGTCAAAGTTGAAAACATCTGATGATTGGCCGCCATTTTAGATAGGGTTAAGATAGAGACCTCTAATTTGTGCCATTCTTCATCATTTATCAAGCCCTTTAAAATGAGGCATCACTTGATGGGGGTTTGTATTTAAGATTTTTGAATTACCCTGTCAACCCCCCATTTTGGGGTAAGAGGAGAAATGGTCGGTTACACCAAAATTCATCTCCCTTTGTCATATAAAGGTACCCTTAAGCTCATTTATTTATTTCTACTTGTTCCAAAGTTAAGGGGAACTTTACTGACACCAGGTATAAGCGGATGCTTAGTACGTGTAGCGAACATACAAATCTATTCAACTAAAACACCAATATTTCGCACAAGGAAACATTAGGTAAAATAATTGGGTTTTTTTTAAAGCGAAGCGAGGTCTCGGTTTTAGCTCGACCGTTCGGTATTTCGTCTGTGTGTCTATATGTCTCACGATTACGGGCAAACGCCTTGACTGATTGTCATGATTTTTGCTTGAATGTTCCATATTCCTAAGCCGAGTGATGTACAGTGCGTGAGATTCCATGTGAACTGCGAGATGCGCAGAAGAGGGGAAGGTATATAGAACACAAAATGTATAACAAGATATAGTGCGCCTTGGGCTACTTGGAATCTCAGGAACTGTATGAATGCCTAAAAATCAAACTTTGTACGGCGGGTGTCCGTGGAAATTTATTGACCGAGCGAAGCGAGGTCTCCGTTTTAGCTCGACCATTTGGGATTTCGTCTGTCTGTCTCACGATTCAACCAAACGCCTTGTTGCATGAATGTTCCTTATTCCTAGGCCAAGCGATGTATATACGGTTTTTCCATTTTTAATTTTCAAACCCTTAAATAAAATAAAAATGGCGGCCACACTGTTACTCTCAGTATATAAATTGCAAAGATTTTTTACTTTGATCCGTTTCAATAAAGCAGCTTTAACAAACCAAAACATTTGTTTTTTTTTGTCTGTAGTTCAAACGATCAATTCAACTAAAATCACAATATTTCCTATTAGCAGTATAAATAATACTTAGGTAAAATATTTTTTTCTTAAAACTAAACTCCATGTTTTGACCGGTGGTGGTGTTTTAAAAAAAATTTAACGGAAAATTCTTTAAAAGATTTGACTTTTAAAATGTCACGAGCCCCAAATGGCCAATACTTTTTGTTTTCACATTTTTATTAAATCACACTGAATAATTTTATGTACAAAAATCAAAATTTTATTTGCTCATTAGGTACCTTTTAAAACAACTTAAAGGGAACTCTAAGTACACTTTCCTATTTTTGTATTCGGGAACTTTTTCAAAAATATTCCAAAATTTAAATGTCACATTTTGGGAAAATGGAAAAGCCAATAGGCTACCGAATAATGTTTGAATAGCAATGTGATCTTCGTAGTGTGTCAAAGTGCTATCAAAGCTAAGCATTTTTAAGTGTTGGTCGTGACTCGTACCTTCAACAATTTTAAAATGGTAGTAAATAAAACATTGAGTTTTGTATTTTTAACGTAATATTTTTGTAAATAGATTTGATGTGGAAGGGAAATAAATGCAGGGATAGTCTAAAATGAGGTTCACAATTTTAAACATGTACATTACTGGATTAATATTTCTTAATACTATTAACTAATATTTTTGTTACAGAAAAATGATGGCATCCATAATCTTTCATGGAAATAGTTTACTCGCATGCTAAATGAATTTGTAAAATGTACTATACTGTCTACTGGAATATTAAATATAAATTATTATATTACTTGCATTATTATTGAATACAATTAAACAAAATTTGATTCAAAATACATTCTAGTGTATTTAAAAATATTAGTAAAGGTGTAGGTAGAATCAGTTGTCTTTATTCATTCACCAATAAAACACAGTAGAGGTACAATTTAAAAAAATATACAATTTAAATAGTGTCATGCACACAACGGAAAAAATACAAAATGTTAAGTGACTTTTTTCGATCTCGGCTTAGCTTAGTCGCAAACCGCCATTTAGTTTTTTTACAAAAACTCACTGTAACTCCAGAAATAGGTAAGATATTGAATTCAAATTTGGTGTAAGCATTTTGTAAGCTACGATTATATAAATGTACCGAACACCAAGAATTTATGTTTATAATTTTCAAATAGGCGGCCATTAAAATTTTTTAACTTGGAATATCTTGAAAACCGTTAACTTTACAAAAAAAGTACAAGGGAAAAATATTTTATTTTTTTAACGACAAACAAAGTGGATTTTTGGTCATTTCTGTAGGCCGAAGGATAACCAAGTTATCGGGGAAAAAACTGAAAACATAATTTCTTGGTAATTGTCTACAACATCCAAAATTAGTACAAAACCAACACTTTTTTGAATTCTTATAGTTTTAATAAATAACATAAAATCAGTTGCTTTAAAATGTCATTTTGGTCTTGCAAATTTTTTTTAAAGTTAGCGTGTTTCAAGATGTTCCACGTAAAAAATTAGTGACAGCGGCCATTTTGAAAATTATTAAAATACATTCCTGGTGTTTGGTACACTTGTAAATCGTATGTTTGCTGGCAGTGAATCGGATTTTACCGTCACGCATGTTCTCATGCATTTTATGAAACGCTTTATTCTGTCAGCTTGAAAAAGTTTTGGACTTGCCGAGATTCGAACCAGCAAAGACTAGCGCGTTAGCCAGTTAAGCCACAAATGCATTGCTAAATTTAATATATTAGAGTTGGGAATATAAGTGTGACAGATTGTCTTACGTCATAGGCTTAATCTGTTTCCTTGAATGTATTTACATTTGTTACCATAGCAACCAATAAAATAACATAACATAAAAAACAGTTGATTTGAATGTATAATCTTTAATAATTTTAGGTTAGGCTTAGACTGATGAACAAACACATATTTCTCGAATGTATTTACATTCGTTACCATAGCAACCAATTGAATAAAATAAAAGATAAACAGTTGATTCAGATGTCCAGCTTAATAACACAAAATAATGTCCATAATATATTTAATATTCATCAGAATATCGCCATAGAAGTTTACACTTCTCCTATGTTCATGATTCATGATTGTGTTTGGTATGTTCTGATCTTTTTGTTGTTAATAAGGGATCAGACCATAAACATGATTTGTGTAATTTCTTGCTTTCACAAATATATTCTAAACAATCACAAATAAATGTATATTATGTACAATTTATACATTTTGTTTGTTTTATTGAATAAGTTATTTGTGTTTGTTATTTATGCTAATATCAAGTAATCAAAGATTAAATTAAAACATAATAATTCTGAAACATAAGTCCTATTTTAACATTTACAGTAGGCCTATTTATTATAGTAATAGGGACAGATGTGCTTTCAAATAGATTTGAATTTCAACAACAGAACAGCTGATAGAAAGTACAATTAAAACCTATTTTAACATTTACATTAGGCCTATTTATTAGTATAGGGACAGATTATTGTTTGCAAGTAGAATTGAATTTCAACAACTGAACAGCTGATACAAAATACAATTTAAACAGCAATTAAATACTACAATCAAATTATCTGTCTCGATTAGAATTTGGAACAAGGATGGCTCAAAATTCAGAAATTCAACAACTTCTTGCTGCCGAAGAAAGGGCAACAAGAAGGATCGAAGCAGCAAAACAGAGGAAAGTAGAGTTAATGAAAAAAGCGAAAGTAGAGGGCGTTGCGGAAATCGAAAGGATAAAATCCGAAAGAGAAAAACAGTTTGAGGAGTATAAAAATAAGCAAAGGGCCGAGAAGGAAAAGATGAAGTTAAAGATCGATGCGGAAACGCAAATTAAAATTGAAGCAATGAATAAAGCGGTTTCAAGGAACCAAGAACTTGTGATTAAGAAAATATTGCAGCATGTTTACGACATTAAACCGGTACTGCATTATAACTACAAAGTTAAACCGAAATGATACATTTCATTTTGCATCGCAGGTATTAATTTCATTGTTATGATTCGAGTTAAATTCTATGTTGATTTATTTTTGTACAAATATTTTCCTGGAATAAATTACATTTAAAATTGATCAACCTTTTGTCAGTTTTGGTTAGAATGTTTATTTAATTTTGTATTGTCTTAGAATTGTAGAGTACACATAGGGTTTATGCACTTGAATACGGTAGGCCTAAGATATTAGTTTTAAGTCAATATTGCAGAAGGCTTATTCATGACCTCTAAGTTATCAGATTTACACCATGAGACAAAAATATAAATATATACTAAAAACGTATAAATTTGTGTATGTATGAATGTAGGGATATTAGCTAATACTTAAAGCAATAATTAACATATAAAATCCTGTGTCTGGTTTCTTATAAAGCCCACCTTTAGAAATTCAGTTTAATTTTATGAATCTGATTGTCAAATTTTAAGTTATTTGGAAGCAAGAAACACAATAAGAGTTTAAGTCTAAAGCAGGTTAGAAGAATTAAAATAAATTAAAAGATAAACAGTAAACAATGAGAATTTTAAAAAGAAAACACATAAAATACAATTTATTTATAATAAACTAGTGTGATTCAGTGATGCTTCACTATTGCTTGATTTTAGTAATCTAAAAACTAGCCTATATTTTTTAATTAAACAAACACAATTTAGTGAGTGTATTGAAAAAATGAATTTTGAAGTGCCTAGTGGTTAAAAAAAGATTGCAAAACTTATATATTACTCTAACTTGGGGTGCCCAAAGTGGATTAAAATCATTTCCTGCTATAGCATATTGTTCAGGAAGCAAAAAAAGTATGATTTGTCTGAACTGTACAGAAGCTAACGAAAATATTTCTTTCAAAACCCATTGCCCCAAAAGGGACATTTATATTTGTAGTTTTTTCCAACACAAAGGTCGATAACTACACTACATCATTTTAAAGGCCCTTACATATTTTGGGAGGACAATTTTTGACTACGTTTTTCCTGCCTTCAAAATAGCGGAACTAAACTTTCAAAACTTTGATTTTTTGTGTTTAAAGTTTGGTCCAACAGTTTCAAAATGGCAGCAAAAAGTGAATGTTTCATGTTTTTTTGATTATTTTTATAAATGAGAAACATAAGATAAATTAAATATATTGAGAATAATGATAACTATTCTTTAAAAAATACCTTATATCAGGGTATTAACGGCTATCAGTGTTAAGTTTGGTTGTTTACGATATTCTGTGTGTACGAGAAAGTTAACGTGGTTTTCCACAGTATTTATTATTTGCCATGAGCTAACTACGAACTAGTATAATTGAAAATGTTCAACCTGCCTGTTGATTCACATTCTGTGGCAACTTCTTTCCACAATTTCTGAAGTACCGTATCATGCTGTTATGATGATTTTCATGAGTTTTATCCCGCAAAGGAGTGTTTAAAAACGCTTCTAAATTTCTGTTTGTCCATGTTAAAATGAAAACTACTCGACGCAAAATGAAATATTCACTGTACTGTTGAACTGAACAAATGATCGAGAGCGTGAGGTGCGAGGCAAAAAATATTCTCCCAATTCCTTGGTGCGATGGGATGCTATAGGGTGCTTGGGTCGCTGCTTCTTTGTGACCACGTTAATATAAAAACATAGATCATATTTTGGTGCGAGGGTCGATGCGTTGCTAGGGACGAGGTGAAGAGCTGCATTGTGGACAGGTCCTTACACTGTACTAGTAATTGTAACGTCTAAACACTACTTAAGCAATGACATGGACAAACTGTGAAATTTTTATTGAAATTGGTCGAATAGTTTTTGAGTCTATAGAAGATAAAGAAACAAAGATTCATTTTTATACAAGAGGGCTCCGCCTTGTGTTCGCTTTGCGATGAACCCCTCGCGATGAAGCAAATACAAACAGATTACCACTTATGAAACAAAGGCGTCAATCATGGGAAGAATAACAATTTATTTTTATTGTAAAGAGGCTGTTACCACCCAGTTCACCCATTAACGTAACTAATTAAATTGTGTGTGTTATTTATTTTATTTTCTATAAAACACTTAAAATTAATAAGTGACAAATATTCAGTTCTCCAGCTTTAAGGAAAGTATAACAATTAATATTTATTGTTTTAGGGGTGTTTCAACCCTTAAATCAAAATTAATTCCAGCCTATGCTACTCAGGGATAGTGTAGCTTTTTATTAGTAAAAACTATTTTTCAATCGGTTCAGTAGCTCCATAGATTACCCCTCCCCCCACATACAAACAAATTTTACCTCTTTATAATATTAGTATAGGCTAGATATAGATAGATATATAACATCTCTAACCAAATAACACAATTTTAAAACTCTAGTAGTAGGCCTATATCTTTAAGAAATTCCTCGAGTTAAAAGAATTGAATGTGAACAGCTTTTTTAATTTCTTTTTAATATAGGCTTACTGTATTGGATTCTGAATTTTCATTAAACTCTTTGAGGGGAGTTTGTTAATGAAAATGACTCCAGCTCCAAAGGGAGCCTGTTTTCTTGAAGCTAGTATGTGTTTGTGTCCTCGGAAGTCATATTTATTTCGGGTATTATCTGTATGTAGGCTACATCTATCATGTAAACCTATAACATTTAGACTTTTTGTAATGTACAAATTACTCTTAGCATAAGGGTCTATATTTTTAAATACAGGTAAGATAGTGATAGATCAATACTAGAGGAGTACTTTTCCAATAATAACCATCCCAACCTATGGACTTCCTGCTCTACGCCCCCTCCTCTATGCTGGAAATGCAGATCTTTAGATAATCAATTATATCTCCGCAGCTAATGGTTGAATCAATCTGAATTTCTTTATGTCAAAACCCATAATACATTTTCTATAATAATAATCCTTTACAGTGCTGGATTTCTGGAAATAGAGGTGCTGGAACTAACCTTCTGGGCAGTATGGAGTGTTCCAAATGATTGGCAAACAAGTATTTGGATATTCAAAAAGATTTGATGCAAAGTTACCAATGAAGAAAATAAGGTTCAGGAAGTCTACCGCAAGAATTAAAAAACAAACTGTAAAACAATACAGATGAATTCAAGAATCCTTAGTAGGATCTTTGATTTGTTTGATTCAATTTTATTTGAGTGTTATTTAAAACTTATTTGTGAAAGTGGTAGAATACAAAATAATGCACCAAGATAAATTATGTAGGTACAGAGTAAAAACATAGAAAACTACGGTACAAACATTTCTTCAATAATTTTAAATAGATCTACATTGCGAATGTAGCCTACCTAAAAAATGTTTAACAAAATAGGCCTACCCTTGTTCACTCTCTACTAAACTGATAAGACTACTATTATAGACAATTAGAAACACTGCATGAAGCCCCAACCACAAGTTCGGTGAATAACTTAGATTTAGAATCCTCGATGATGGTTTACCAAAATGTGCATTAGGGAACTAGATTTATTATTTCAATAAATTAATGTTTTTCAGTTTATTTGTGTAGTGTTATTCACCGAACTTGTGGTTGGGGCTTCAGTGTTTCTAGTTGTTTAAATTCACCACAGTTAAACCACTCATTAAACATCTACTATTATAGAGGAAAATATTTACTTAAATACAGCCACATTTGAGAATTTGAAGGGGTTTTTAAATTTGCCTACTTATTTGAAAAACTGTAAATATTAAAACATATTGGTAATGTATAACAGTAAAACAGTTCTTTATTACTGACCTCACTAGGCCCTATTACAAAATTATTCACAAATCTAAACTAAGCATTATAGACCAAGCATTATTTACCTTACCTTTTATAAAATAATGTTCTGGCTGCATCTTCAGCTTGTTTGTTTTAATTTGATAAGTAATCTAACTGCAACAATTTATATAAAATACTTATTCACAATACACAAATAATTGAAATAAGGAAGATTGTATACACAATCTAATTCTGACATATTCCGCCAAAAGAGTCAATGCACAGTAGATTTAGGATTTAAAAACTTTTAGTCCAGCCGTATATAACAAAAATAATAATATACAGTAATATGTTTCATACATTTGAATTAGAAATATTCTAGTTACTGCTAGCTCATTATACAAAACTGGTTTATTTGAAGGATGTTTTTGCTAATTCGTCAAGCTAAAATATTTCTAAAAATACAACAAATTAAGTAATAATATTACCTATGTTCACAAGTTTTCTAAAATTTGTAGACTTTTCTCCCATCTACTGAATTTAATTTAAACTAGGAATTATGGTTCCGACTAAATACAGTACTTTTACTTTTAATCTGCAAGACAGCAAAATACTTTACAAAAAATTACTTCTGTAACGTGCTGCTGTCTTTGACTAAATTTTGAACTTCGTGCTTTATTATTATATATCACCTACAATATCACCTTTAAAGTGCTGCTAATACGGCTGAAGTAGGAACTGTTCAGTCAATATAATATCAGTTAACCATGTTTTGAAATTAAATTATTAAAGCACAACATTTTATAATGCAATATTAGAGACATAATTTGAATTGAAACAAATTTAATCGAAATATATATTTATTCAATTTTACATTATTTAATGAAATTTCACTATATATTACATGCGTATTACAGCCGCGTCCAGTTTAGTTATAATATATTTCTAAAGAACAGTTTGACCAACTGAAAATATTAAATACTGACAGCATTGTATCAAGTATCAACTCAACTAACAAAATAAATTAAAGACAACCGGTAAGCGCCATTTTCTATTTTTACTGTAAGAGTGTATTTGCATCAAAAAGCCTTACCGGGTTTTAGTTAAATACTCATTTTCAGTGAAAAATTAAAATGGCAGAACACAATGTGAGTATTATTCATAATTTACATACTTAGGTTTAGTTAATGCTTTTTATCTTAGCTCGTACTCTGCACTATGCGATTGCCCAAGAACCAGCGGTTTATAAAATCAATAATCACAATAAAATTAATGTTTTTTTACTTTGAATTGCTATTCCTTACCATTGATGACAATGGTAGCCCTACAATAATTTGATACAACTGTGTATTGTTGCTCAATTTATTCCATACAGAATGATGGCATGCTAAAATTAAAGCCTAGGTCTAGGGTAAAATAGCATAGCTTCCACAAGTTGGTACTGGTAGTAGTGGATACCTTTAAACAATTTTACTTTCCTTTGAGATATTCATTTTTTAAATGCTGCAATTTCAACACAAACTTGGTTTCTACACCTTGTTAATTGCTAGGCTAACACTTCCTACATATGAACACTGCCTTTATGCTATTCATTTCTATGAAAATACTAAATTCCATTTTGTTCTCATGTATATTATGATATATAATATTTAATTTAACTGAGTACAAAATTAAGCTTTTGTCATTGGTAGACAAATTCAATAAAGTAGCTTCCTCCCTCTGTAGGCTAGACCTAATTTTGAGTCTCCGTAGGCTGCTATGAATTTGTTCTATTGCCTGAATGATGGAAAACATATGGCATAAGTGGCACATGTATTATAAAAATATCTGCAAATAATTTTAAATAAGTCTAATTAGGCCTATATAATTGCATAGGGCCTATAATAATAAATTTAGTCACCCTGATTTGACAGATACATAAAAATTGTTTTGGCAAAATTTTAGAATATCACTTCTTCTCTTTACCGCTGAGTTGCAATCTAAAAAAACCTGAACCTAAAAACTAACTTACAGTATGCAGTCACAGGTCTTTCAACAAGTAAGTAGGCCTATTGCTATTCTAAAAGCCCAATTTTGATGCAAGAAACATCTAAAAATATTGTAGGCTAGGCTATGCTTCCCTAACAAAGGATAGGTAAACATTAAGTTTAATTTACTTTTATTTTAAAATAAATGGTAGCCTACCAGCAACTGGCACTGTCTTCTTCCAGGTGACCTTAGCTTTTATTCATTGTACAGGGTGTCCCATGGGTATAGTGCCAAACTTCGGGGAATGGTTCTATGGGTCAAAATAAGAAAAAAAATTCATGTAAAACACAGACTCGAAAACACTTTGTTTTGTAGATATCTGCCATTTTGTTTTTTGTACAAAGTAATTCTTATCTAGAGAACGGTATGATTGATTGAGTTTAAACTTGGCATGAAGTTTAACCCAACAATGATATATATCAACAAAAATAAGCGATTAAATCCAATCATGAGTTTCAAAATGGTTGCTGTTTGAAAATGTCAAACCTAAATTACTAAAAAACCGTACATTTTAACAAAAAATATCAAGACACCTTTTTTGTAGGGCCCTTTTGATTCCCTAAAGGATGGTGTAACAGTCAAAACAATCGGATTAAGGATAATAGTTAAGTTATGAGTAATAATTGGTTTGTTCAACCCAGCGTCCTATACCAACACTGGTAAAATACAGCAATATTGTATGTAAATTTGCTGTCATTATCTTTAACTTAGCTGTTATCCTTCATCCGATGGTTTTTGACAGTCCAATAGGGAATCAAAATAGGTACGGTATCTTAAAATTTGCTGTTAAAATGTACGGTTTTAGAGTAATTTATTTTTGAAATTTTCAAACAGCTTCTATTTTGAAACGCATCAGTGGATAGAATCGATTATTTTATCCATGCCAACTTTAGTTTCCTGTAAGAGAGACATTGATATTTTTCCCGGACAGTAATTTGTGAGATAGATCATTGACTTAACCCTTCAAGCCGGGATTACTTAATGGTTGGCTACCCCTAGCTGCGGGCTTTTTTTCCACTGACGGAGGCAAAATTGTAGTACTTTGCAAAATTCCCCATAACTTTGTTAAATATAGTCAGAATTTAATAATTGTTTTACCTGTTTGTTGTTAATATATGGACTACACTCTAAACACAATAAAAAGTTAGTTGAAATATAATTTTTATTTATTTATTTCTACCGACATAGGCTAAAAATGTAGTCCTTTGTAAAACTCCCCATAACATTGTTAAATACAGTCAGAATTTAATAATTTTTATACCTGTTTATTGTTAAACATATGGACTACATACTAAACACAATACAATGTTATTTAAAATATAATTTTTTTTACCTTTAGAAGTGTAGTTTGGTGTGGTAGTCCTTGAAACACGGCTCCAAACACAAACCGGCTTGGCAATCTGGACACCAATAATATGAGTCTTTTCTTACTCCATGTTTGGAACAAACACAACATCTCTTCTGCGGTCTTTGTTTCTTTTCTGTAGGTGGAATTTTTTCTAAAAAATGCCTTTCTGTTAGTCTTGAAGGTCGAGGCTCAATGGAGGGACGTCCATAAACTGGCCTCTTCACAGTAGCTCCATACTTTTCGAAAATACATTTTATGAGTTGAAGTCTAGTAAATAGATGGTCTTCTCTTGGCTTTTGAGTCTTTAGAATGATGTATGAGTTCAAGACTGAAACATTGACCAGCCTTCTAAATAGTTTGATGTACCACTTGTGTCCTCTTTTTCTTTCAACTAAGAAGTTATGTAACATTTGATCTCTTTTATCAACACCACCCATTTCCTTATTATAATCAAACACTAATGATGGCTTCAATACAACTTCCCCAGATTTATTCACTTTTGCTTTCATTCCATGGTTATGGAAGGATGAAATAAGCGTGACCACTCGCTTATCTCTCCACTTCAGAACCATGATTGGCCCAGAGTGGTTGGCAGTGATTTCACCTTTCTCTAGTTGCATACTTTTTACCTCCTCCGGCACATTTTTTCTTGATAATTTCAGTGTACCACAAGTGTCTGTTTTCTTGGATTTTAGTAACTGGGATAAATCTGGTGAATTGTACCAGTTATCCATCCAAACAGTATGCCCTTTTTCTAATATTGGCTCGAGAAGAGAAACAACTATTGCAGTAGACTTTAGGGTAGTTTTGGGAAGTATGGAATTATGAAAAGTCGTGTCTTTGCCAGTGTATACAAAAAAGTTCCAAGTATAACCAGATGATGATTCACATAATTCAAATGTTTTGATCCCAAATTTAGAGGCCTTTAGGGGTATATACTGTTTGAAACCAAGGCGCCCCTTCCACAATGTAAGGCTTTCATCAATAGAAACATTTTGGTCAAGCTCGTATGCTGTTTTAAATTTATCATTCAAATGTTCAATTACAGAATAAATTTTGAATAATTTTTTAGGGCCTTTGTATTGACTTATTTTTGTATTGTCACTGAAATGTAAATATTTCATTATTATTTCAAGTCTCTCCTGAGGCATCGTTGATGGAAAAATTGGGCTCTCTAACAGTGGATTTCTGGAAAAGTAAGACCTTAGAGAAGGTTTTTGAACCACACCCATAAGCAAAATAATCCCCAAAAATAGATAGAATTCTTCAACTGTTACTGGAGTCCAGTCCCAATCCCTAGACCTCCTGCCAAAAATGAAGCCCTTCTTTGCTCTTTCGTGATCAGCATACAAGTTTGTGTTTTTCAC
>JAGFPH010006533.1:12117-29037 GCA_018207615.1 Philaenus spumarius | reverse complement strand
GGCCGCCATTTTGTTTGGGGTGGTCCGATTTTGATTTTCTTTGTGTCATTTTCCTAGTCTTAAATAGACCTTTAAAATGAGGTATCACATGACCATACTTCCCATTTAAAAATTTTGAGTCGCCCCCAAAATCCACCATTTTTAATGGACACTCAAAATTTCTGATTGCTTCAAAAGACACTTTGGGTTAAATTAGTATCGTACCATAAAGGATATTTGTTTGTTTTAACAAACACAACAGTTAAAGGGGTAGGGGGGGGGAGTGACTTTATAACCAGCCTGTATATAGCCTCTATGTGTTCGCATTCTAACGGCTCCATTTTACTTCTGGTTTGGTCCAAGTTTTGGTGCACATGTTGGTTTTCTAAGTCGCTCGAACGAGTTTGTTAGAAAAAAAGTCCAATAACCGGAAGCACGTTTTCTGACTGAAAGTAAAAAGTTTCGAGATTTTTCATGCTAGAACTAAACATTTTTGGGGTTTTATCTAAAAAATAAATATATGAGATTATTTTGGACGTTTGGTTTTTTTGCATGTTCTTGTAGCTTGTCTGGTTCCTCCGAAATCAGTCAAAACGTAAAATACCATAAAAATATCTCGTTCAAATCCATGCGGTAACAGCATCTTATCCGAGGCCGACGGTCGGGAAACAAACTCACAAAACGAATTTGCCCACTGTGATTGAAGCAAAGCAGACTATAATGTGACGGTGCAATAATGCGAGCAGAATGAAGCAGCACGTGAGCTGGAGACAGGTGCAAACAAATTCTATTAAATATTTCGTCCACATAGGCAGCTAATGAGCGCCTTCGTGAGTCGACCAATTTCGTAAAAAGTTGGTTGAAACCCTAAAAAATATAGGTAAACTTAATTTTAGAAATTCGCTCAATTCACGTCAGTGGTTCAGCTTCGTGATCAAATTATTTATTATTTTACAAGATTGTTAACTTTAATCAAAATAAAGTTTCAGAAAGAAATTTAACATGGGAAAAAATTCAAAGTAGCCTATCATTTAAAAGTGATTTAGTTACTACGTCAATTCAACTGTAGAAACAATAGAAATCTTAAGACAGTGTGAAGATAGTATTGTTAGATATAGCCTAGTTGTGTAATGATATATAATAATTACCATATGTGGTAGACCTAGATTATTTATATTATGTATTGATAAGACCTGACGGAAAGAGTGTTATCTGATAAAAGGAATTAGCTAAAAGCCTATGTTTGATGCAACATTTAGTAATGGTAAAAATAATTGGTATCTTCATATTCAAAGAATCTAGATGCTAAATTAAAAAAACAAAATTTTATCCCATCAATGTTACGCAATATTTTCCGTTTTGAAGTTAGTTGTGAGAGAAGTACTCCTCGAAATGTTTTTGTAAAACATTTTAACGGTTGTTCTGACAAAATTTTATCTAAAATATGTGCAAAGTAGTTCTTGGAAATATAGAATAAATAATATAATATTTACAGCACTCCTCCTAGCCGGCATTAAGTAGGAGTGCCAACCTACACAGAATATCACTCAAGGACGTAATTGCAATGTCAAGCTACTAATCAAATCGTGTTACAGCGTTGACAAATCTATAAGTTGGCAATTGTACAATTTACTAATTGAACAATTTAATATTTAAATAATTCCACAACGCAGCTGAACCACTGTTATGTGAGTCGAGCTAATTTCCAAAATTAAGTTTGTATGTTTTAGGGTTTCAACCAACTATTTCGGAAATTGATCTTTTTACGATGGTGCTGAATAGCTGCCTCTGTGTACAAAATTTATAAGTAGAATTTGTTTCCACCTAAGCCTCCAGGTTCAACTCACAAGCTCCTTTGTTCCACTCGCAGCGGAAAAACTCGCTTTGCAAGTTCGGACCTCTCCTTTACGACCTCGGGTTATGGACAGTTTCGCTTTGCTCGCAGAGTACAAACTCGGCCGTTGGGCCTCGGATCAGAAGATGCCCCCACGGTAAAGTCCCACACGTGGATTTGAACCGGGTACTTTTACGGTACTTTTTTTATCCATTTTGGAGAAACCTAGTGAGCTATAAGGTCGAGTAAAAAAACAAAATGTGCAGAATAATATCTTACATTTATTTTTTTAGATAAAACTCTAAAAAAAATTCATTCTTGTACGAAAAATCTCAAAAATAATTACTTTTGGTCAAAAAACATGCCTCTGGTTGTTAAATTTTTTCTGCTAACAAACTCGTTCCAGCGACGTAGACAACCAACGTGTGTACCAAATTTTTACCAAATCAGGCTTAAAATGCGGTTGATAGAGTGCAAACACATATATATATTGCAACGGATAAACCTTATGCAATGCGTGAAAAATTGAGTTTTGTTATAAAACGGCAAAAATCAAGATTTCATAGCAGAAGTTGAGGTTCACCCTATACTTAACTAGATTAGAATACGACAAGTCCCGGCCAACTGTACTGTGTCAACAGAGATGGACTTTTGTCCAGGAACTTGTTCCAAGTTGCCTGAAAGACTTAGAAAAATTAGTTATTTTTATACAGGAATAAGGTGTTAAATAAAAGTATAAAATTGATGAATTTTATGGGTAAATGTGAAACACGGGAGGTGGTAACATTGTTCATGGAAGTCACAATTTTGTAAAATAAAAAATGTTAAAGTTATGAAGAGTTAAAGTTATAGGAAATTCTCAAATTTCATCAAAATTAAATGAAAAAGATATTTTTGAAAAGCGTAAGAAAAATTGTATAAAAAATGTTAAGTAACAAATTAAGGAATTTTTGGTATTTTAAAAGTTAGAGATAATTGTTAAAGTTTGAAGGTGAAAAAGCACCATAAAAAGTGAAAAAGGGAAAATGAAAAAGTAAACAAGTTGTAAAGAAGTAAAAGTTTTATAAGATAAAAAGTTTATAAATTGTTAATTAATTAAAATAATAGGTGAGAAAGTTCATACCTATATTTTGCTAAAAATAGAATGAAAAAGGTGGTAAAAATAATAACATAGTGTTAAGAAAGTAGTAAGGGTATAAAATTGTAAATCTCAATCGAAAGTATCAATTTTAAAGTTAAAATTCAAATTCAAAAGTAAATGTTAAATTTGGCAAATTTTGCAAGTCCCAAAAACAGAAGAAAAATCTTCGGACAGAATGGAAATTTTGGCTAATATATCATAAAATAATAACCAACATAGAAGAAAAAAGAAAAAGGATTTTCCTTCAAAACCAGAAAAGTTTTCGCGAGGAAAAACCGCGGATTACGCGAGGCAGCGCCATAAGCGAACCAAACGTAGTACGACCATCACTCAAGTTTGAGAAGAAAGGAAAATGTATCAGGAATACGATTACGAAAACCGCAAGTTCATAAAAGCAGTTAAAGGAAAACTACGAGGAAAATACGTAAGACAATAGGAGAAAATGTTAGGAGGGGAGATCTAGATTAGCTGATGGCAAGGCCTAACGAAGAAGTTAGTGGGGGTAGTACCAACCTAAAACTTAAAGAAATCAATGCAAGTTGCATGGCAAGATATCGAACAAGGAATAGAAAAATAAGAAAGGCAGTTGGTACTCGGAAGGCGGCAAAGGAGGCTATATAAGTGGAGTACAGCGGGAGCCGCGCAGCTATCTAACGACCTATCTAACGATCTATCACTCTACCTATCTCAGATCATCTATCGCTCATCTGGAAGCTGGAATCGCTCTCTCACTCTTTGAGTTTTTTCTTTAGATCGACGTTGTTAGACGGATCTGCGATGTTATAGTAACGTACTTAGAAGCAGTGTTTTATAAAGACAGCAGTAAGACATGTGTCAATCAAACAGTGAACATTTTAATTAATTATAATATTATGCGATATAATATTTCAAGTAACAGTTTTCATTAAAATTTTATCAAACGTAAATACGAGTTAAATGAACAAAGACAGTGTAAAATCAGTTAGTATTACAGACAGTGAAAAAACGATTGAACAGTTTGAGTGAATTACGCTATAGTTAATTATATAGCGGGTGCGTCAAAAAATCTATAAATGACGTAGTCTACAAGAATCACAGGACTGATGTAATGACAATAACTGGAACCACACATGGACTTTGAAGGACTACTGGAATAAGAAGCGGAAACCAAATCAGGGAAGGCGTTAAACCAAATCAGGGAAGGCGTTAGAAGACATCAGGGAAAGTCAAACCAGGCGAAAGCTGAGACCACGAGAGACGTTCAACCGCACCAACGATAACCGGACTTCAGGGAAGCTGTATTTCAATCAACATTCTTGGGAAAGGTGTTCAGAGTCCAGGGTCGCAGTAATAAAAGGTCTGTCAGAAAAGTTACGATATCCCGTATTAAAATATTGCCTGAGTTAAATTTAAAGAATTATTGATACTGGGTTGAGATAAAAAATTAGGTTTTTCAAAATATAAAATTATTAATCTTGTAAATTAAATATATAAAATCATTTTCATAATTAAATAATTAAATAATAAATATTAAAAAGGAAGGAATAATTAAGTATAAATGAATAATAAATGGTTCTACCTAAAAGAGTTAAAATTTATGTAAATAGTAAATTTAGTTTAAAATTTATGTTTTTGTAGTGGAAAGAACCACAGAGTATTTTGAGTTTTTTATTGAATAAATTTTCTTTTGATTTCAATTAATATAATTAATTTACCTTGTTCAAGAGATTCCTATTATCTAAGTATCATATATGATAAGTTGTTTTCAGTGTATGATCAATATTGAAGGGCGGAAACGCAAAGTTGGCATTTCCAACGAAATTTCACAAAGCACAAATAATTTAATTATTCTAGGTAAAGTTCCACTGTTCTCACTCCTCGGAGATTGTCAAATAAATATAATATTAATTACTGAGCTGAGCAAATTTAAAGTTAATGGTAACTTGAATAACTGGAAGGAATTTAATAAAATATTTTTATTTAAGGTGACTATAGGCATAGTTATCTTAACCAGAGTTATATCACCTAGGCTATTAAAATTAATTTGCCTTAAACTTCCAGTAGGTGATATAATCTCTTTATTCTGTAACAAAGTAGGGAAATCCTACAGACAGGCAATAGCGTCGGGGCTACATTGCAGAGGTGGCTCCCGAACGTCATAAAAAAGGTCTGTCGTTGCAGGGTTGACGTCGCAACGTGGGGACAAAAGGAAAACAAACTTCCTCCCCCAGCGTCGTGCAACTCGTGCGTCGTTGCAATATATATACCCTATATATAGGCCTAATCTTTAATGACACCCCGAAACGTGTTTTGGGACCATTTTTTACTTAAATGTTTGCGATTATGTCCAAATTGTATAGCCTTTCTATTGCTAATTACAATTATATTTATTTTACAGGTTATTTACGTTTTCTATTTTATACAAAACTTGTAGTTTAAGTAGATATTACAAAATCAAAAATTTGTTAAAAGATTGTTAATTTCTCAGGGAACAAATGTACAACCATGGTTCGCTAGCATGAAATCATACCAACAACTATCCAATAAAGAACTGCCTAAGGTATTTTGGGAAAAGTGATTTTATGTAGAAATTCGGGAAACTATTCTAGCCATCTACTCTATTTACTAACATTGTATTATGTATTTTGTTTAACTTAGATTAAATGGGTTTTAGAACATAAAGGATTTTAACATTTTTATTTTGGTATATTAACATACATGTCTACTAATCCTTTTTGAAATTTTTCTTGTCTCTTTTTAAAACAGTTTCAGCCTATTCACCATAGGATAGTAAAAAAAAAAGCAATCCCATACGTACATAAAATGAAAAACACATTTCACTCTGTGCGGATGTCGTTAACTGTCGAAATACGGGATTATACATTTTAAAGACCAGTAACCATATGTAACAGCTAACCGATTGTGCTGTGACTCGAGGAATAGTTTGTGTATATGAAAATACCACCTACGGAAACAATTATTTTTTATTGTGGAATTATTGAAACAATAAAAACCATGAAATTTTTTTTGGTTTTTCGCTTATATTTTATAAGTCATTTGATGAAACGCTAAACTTTCAATGGAAAAGTTTTGGTAAATTGAAAAACCTTTAAAATTATACTTTGTAAGTCTTGATCGGTGCATGTTTGACTGAGAAAAATATTAAAAAACTATGGAAAATTGACTTTTATTCAAAAATGTTTTAATTCAATAGTTTAGTAGGTAGAATTGTGTAAAATGACACTTAATGGCATGTACGCACAAGGTGTGTCCTGTTGGATATATTGATTTTGCATAATAACCGTTCAAACAGTTTGGCGCGTTGTCTTGTAAAATATGTGTACAGTAGAACCCTTCTAATCCGTTACCTTTGGGACTGGGAGTACGGTCGGAAAGCAACAAACGTCGGATTATCAGAAAATACAGAAATTATCCGCTTTAAAAAACCGGACGCCATGACGGGTTTTCCAACGATCAATAGTTCACTCCTGACATGATTAAAAAACACACACAATATAAAACAAATACACTGTAACGAACACAGTCGTAAAACCAACGAACAATACGCTATACACGGTAGATGCGTTCCGGCAAAGTGCCGTGTAAAACAAAACCGCGTATAAAGGAGACTATTTATACACTTACGCGATAACCTAAAATGGAACGTCTTACAGCTTAGTATTGATATTGATCAAGTAGGCGTACATTAAAATTTATATTAGTAATTAAAACAAATGGCTTTGTTTTTCAAATTAATTTTAGTGACTAAATTATCAACAAATTCAAATTACTAAATTGTTGAATAAATTCTGTACAAACAATACAGTAGGCCTACATTAAAAATGTGTACATATCGTACAGGTGCTTTACATTTCACACACATATAAATAAATTGAGTAAATTAAGTTAAAAAAAAATAAATACAGTAGAATAGTTTTTTTTTTTTAATACATTTTGGACTATCATTCGTGACCAATATTTTCGCTGCTGACAATGAACGATAGCTTGATGTGACTGACTAAGTTGTAAAAATAGACAAACCCAGACAATGACAAAGCAAATAGGGGTAGGCCTATTGTTATAAGTACACTGACCTTGAGGGGAGAGTGAGATGACAGTGCGCCAATCTATCTATATATATAAAAGCGAAATACCACTCACTCACTCACTGACTCACTCATCACGATTTCTCAAAAACTACCAAACGGATTGAAATTAAATTTGGTATGTAGCTTCCTCTAGGGCCATAGGTGCTCACTAAGAAAGGGTTTGAAAAAATTCGAAATTTTAGGGGGAGTTTGGGGGGATCAAAGTTATTAAAAAACGATTTCTTCAAAACTACCAAACTGATTGGAATGAAATTCGGTATGTAGCTTCCTCTAGGGTCATATGCGCTCGCTAAGAAAGGGTTTCAAGAAATTCGAAATTTTAGAGGGTGTTTGGGGGTCAAAGTTATTAAATCACGATTTATTCAAAACTACCGAACGGATTGGAATGAAATTTGGTATGTAGCTTCCTCTAGGGCCTTAGGTGCTCGCTAAGAAAGGGTATGAAAAATTTCGAAATTTTAGGAGGGATTTGGGGGGATCAAAGTTACTAAAATCATAATTTCAGATCTTTTATTATTATGACAATAGTGCTTTTATTATTTAAGATCTATATATACCACTCACTGACTGAACACTTAAAAAGAATACATTTACGTTAAAAATACTGAAAATACCAACCACCATGGGCAACGCCGTACGGGTCAGCTAGTAACTTACCTTATAAAATTTTCAACTGTAGCCTACATTCCAACAACTCGGCTCTTCTAATACATGACCTTTCAGTGACTCTTTTACCGTGTGAAAACGAAAGCGGGGTATAACGAGGACTGCATGTAAACACTAAAAACTACACAGTACAGTACAAAAAACATGCATTGTAACGGAAACGATACGAGAGATGACGATGTACTAAAGCGGACAAGCGCTAAAAGCAAGTAAACAACGATGGCGCTATGAGGTGTAAGTCACCGATTTCGGCTCGAGCACGGTCGGATCATCCGGAGCGGTGAACTGGCCCAGGGCGGATGAGAGGGGTTCCACTGTAAGTGAATTGTTACGGCTGATTCAAGTTTATTTTTCAAATGGATTCTAAAAGTAGAGACCATTAGCTGCAAAACGTATATTTTAGATTTCTATAAAAACGCTGAGAAGTTGGTTCAAAATGTCCCGAGCACATTACTAAACGTGCGAGCAATCGGTTGGAGTCTAGTAGAGTCGTTGGTGGGTTAACTTCTCCGCCGCTGGCTAGTTTTTTGTCTAACACAAATTTTTCTCAGCATTTTTACAGAAATCTAAAATACACGTTTTGAAGCTCGTGATCTTTATTTCCAGAATCATATTATAATGAATTGATTACCTTAAAAGATCCGTCCTGTGACTTCAAATGAATTTCTTTGTTATCACATGTTTCAAAGCCGTAACTTCATCATCAGATACTATCTGCTTTGTTCGTTCACACTGTAGACCTAGTCACACATTAAAAAATGTGTAAACACACAACACTTATACTAACACAAAAAATTACATTAACACGATCATGTCCAACACCGGTGTGTTTTGCTGGACACCTTTGGAACATTTATGTAATGTTTGCATGTTGCTTTCTGTTGGAATAATTACGGCCTGTTTCTAAAAGGTGCTCGGAAAATTTGAACTTAACCGGGTTAAGGCTAGAGGCAGACCTAGCCACCATAATTTCAACTCCCATAAGATCAATGTTAAATGCGTAACAAGATTACTGGAGTAGTAATGATCAGACAATTGTTCTGAATATGTAGGCCTAATTTTAAAGGTTAGGACAGTCCGAATATAGATATTATTTAGATTTTTAAATTTGTTTTTGACTAAATTTGTTCTTTGACTTAAGTCAAAATTAAAGTTTGCGATTTTTTTTATTCAATAGTGCAAATATCAAAAATGTAAAAAGGTTACCACATTCGAAATAAATCTGCGTTGTTTAAATTTGTTCGCGGCGAATTTGTTCTTACTTGAGTGTTTAGCCTTCACTCTGGTGGTTATCACATCAACTTGTTGCTCGCGGAGGAATACTAGAAAAATAAAATATCCGTTAATGTTGATTGTGTGAGAGAAAGCTGTGTTTAATAACACATACTCACATACATTGGCACTCGTGCATATTTTAGCACTTTTACTGCCAGGGTTTCGTCTGTAACACTCTAGTTTTCGCTTTTATGAAGCTGCTCTATATTTGCTAGCGGAAGAATGAAACACACACAAACTCTATGCTAATAGCGTATACAGGGTGTCTTTTTTAAGTGGGACACCATTAGTATCTTAAACTATAAATCTGACAGCAATCTTTAAATGGGGAATTTTTCCTTGTTTTTTGAGAAATAAAAAAATATGTTGTTAAAATATTTGTAAATGGCCTCCATTTTCCAATACAACGCTCAACTTTCGAATTTCTTATGGAACATCAAATATTTTATGATGGTTTTAGATTATACAAGTTATTTGAAGACTTTTTGGTTCTTGGTGTTTTTTTTCATCCATACGACTAACCGTTTAAAAGTTAGAGGGGTATAAAGTTTTAAAAACACCATAACTGAGTGGAAGATATTTTTGTATGGAAACGTTTTGAACCAATGAAAACGCTCTTAACACTAACAAAACATCTTTTAGACAAACAAATAACTTTTTAAAATCAACAAATACGGTATTTGTTCATTTTTGCACCTTAATACAGAGGAATTAACATACTGGGTGTCTATTTTAACTGAGCCACCATTGGGATCTCCAAAAATACAACATGTACAGCAAACTTTAAATTGGGGGACTCCGACCACTACAAATATAAATTTCAAATTTCAAAAATTTGCTGCCATTTTCCAATATGGCGACAACTTTTTAACTTTGTATAGAACACCCTGAATTTTTTATGATGATTTTGTGTTTTACAAGCTATTTTAAGACTTTTTGTTATTGGTGTTCTTTTGATACGACTAACCATTTAAAAGTTAGAGGGGTATAAAGTTTTAAAAACACCCTAACCGAGCGCAAGATATTCGACTTAAAATCGTAAAGAAAAAAGTCTTAAAATAGCTTGTAAAACCTAAAATCACCATCAAATACACAGTGTTCCATACGAAATTTGAAAGTTGTCTGCTATATTTGAAAACAAGAGCATTTTCATTGGTTCAAAACGTTTCCGTACAGAAATATCTTCCGCTTAGTTAGGGTGCTTTTAAAACTTTACTTAAAATAACTTGTATAATCTAAAAATATCACAAATATATTGTGTTCCATAAGAAGTTCGAAAGTTGATCTCCATATTGTAAAATCGAGGCCATTTACGAATATTTTAATTACATACTTTTTAATTTCTCAAAAAAAGAAAAGATTCCCCATTTAAAGATTGCTGTCAGATTTATAGTTTAAGGTACCAATGGTGGCCCACTTAAAAAAGACACCCTGTATACACTATTAGCATTGAGTTTGTGTGTGTTTCATTCTTTCGCTAGCAAATATAGAGCAGCTTCATAAAAGCGGAACCTGACAGTAAAAGGTTCCCTATTTAAAGTTTGCTGTCAGATTTATAGTTTACAAGATACCTATGTTGGCCCATTTAAAAAAGACATGCTGTATAGCTCTGCCACTTTGTGAGCTGCGGTCGACTCAGAAATATTTTTCACTCCTGAGCCTTAAGGTTCCTTTTTGGTAAGTGCTTTTTAATTCTAGTTTCAAACTATCGTCCCGCTTGGCCGATGTAATATTTAGGGCAATTATCACAGGATATCTTATATATACCGCTTGCATTGAATGTGGATTTATCTTATTTTTGGGTTTTATTGCATTTCCTAAATTATTTTTTGTTTTGGAAGCTAGTGTGTGTCCTTGTTTCTTAAGTATTCTTCCTGCGAGGTTTTAAGCATGGAATAAAGTAACGTGCCAAACTTTAGGAAGTAGTTGTATGGGTCCAAATCAAGAGAAAATCAAGAATAACATTTTTTCTAAAACGCTTCGATTCCAGATATCCGCCATTTTGTTACTTTTACAAAATGATTCATATCTGGAGAACGGTTTGACCGATTGAGTTCAAACTTGGCATGAAGTTTGACGTAACAATGATCTACTTTAAGAAAAATAAGCGATTTTATCTGATTATGCGTTCAAAATGGCGGCTGTTTGAAAATTTCAAACCTGGATTACAAAAACACCCGTATATTTTAATAAATTATGTATTTAGTGGTTTCTTCTATTGGTTAATTTGCGTGTCTTATTTTTACTCTTTATTAATTTCATGATTCTTTTAAAACTGCAATCTGTTTTATTATTTTAATTTCCTGGTTGAAATCAGATATGCTCATTGGTATGGTGAGTGCTCTATGTATGCAGCTGGAGTAGGCTGCCATTTTGTGTTTATGAATATTAACTCTTAAAAACTTAAAAAATTCTGTAATGCCAACTTACCGGAACTTAACATTACACACATTTTTGACATTTTATGCTAAATACATGAAATGGTGTTTCATATCTTGTTCTCTCTGTTTTAATTCTTTTCAATTCTTGGTGATATTTTATTCATTTAGTTTATTCGTATCCAGATGTTATACGAGTTAATTTGCCATCAGCTGATAATTGTATTGTTTGCATATAGGAAGAAGAGGCCACTCCGATAACCCCTGCAGCACCTCCCGTGCTCAATCCTCGAATACCCCAAATGGGTGGCAGGGGCCGTCCCAGGCAGTACAGGCAGTTACCACCACGCACTGCACATCCAGACATACCCCTTGAGGAAGCAGCTAAACTGGTAAGTGCTTTATAAGTGTTTGCATAGTTTTATGTATAGGACGTTTAAACAAAAATTTGGTAATTGTGTACGAGAACGTAATCGCATAAAGGGTGAAATTTTTTTCATATAGAGTAATAGAAGAGAAGAAAACTCTCATAATACAGGTAAAATTTAACCATTTTCAGTATATTTGCACTAAAGAAAAGAAACTAATCACTTCACCGACGGCAAAAAGGTAAATAATAACGTATACATATGGTTGTTAGCTTCCTGAACTGTAATATAGTAATTTAAACTAGGTTACATATCCTAGGTACTGTCAACAGTTCTACAATCCTTTATCGGCGACGACCGGTTTCGAAAGACTATCCTTCCATTGTCAAGTCATGAAATACAAAACAAAAACAACAAACAGCAAACTTAACATTTAATAAAACAACACATGTCCAACATTAATAACACGAAACACACGCACAGTACGAGCACGCTGGCCAGCCGGGTATACTGAACTAACCTCCTACGCGATTGTTATTCTATCTCACCTCCGCTTGTTTAATCTGTGGGTCGCTTATCTGATTATTTGGGTTCTGTGTTCCTATAGCGTTGAACAGTACGTTTAAATTATACTTTTAACTTCTCATTCAGAGTGTTGTCAGCGTTGTATTTAAACGCATAGCGTATTTATGTATTTTTTCCAAACTTTACACAAAAGGAGACTTTTTTGACATTTGTGTAGATATTCCATATTTGTATTGATATTTTCAACCGTGGGACAATTTTGGACTAGGTGTTCAGCAAACTTAGATTTTTGCGCTCATTCTATAGGAACACAGTGTCAAAATAATAAGATAAGTGACCCCCACACTAAACAAGCGGGGATGGGATGGAACTAGCAATCGCGTAGGCGGTTAGTTCCCATATATAAACCAACAGGCCAACATGCTCGTAGTGTGTTTCGTGTTATTTGTTTATTAATGTTGGACATGTGTTGTTTTATTAAATGTTAGGGTGTGCTGTTTGTTATTTATGTTTCATATTTCATGACTTGATTATGTAAGGATAGTGTTCCGAAACCAGTCGTCTCCAATTAATACAGAACTGTTGACGGTATTTTAGGTATGTAGTAACCTATATAACAGTACAAATCCCAAAACTAAAACCCAATACAGAGAGAGTAGATCTGTAGCCTATTATTAAATGTAACCCAACCTTCCAAAGAACTCTTAAATCCAAATAGCCTAACCAACCATATAATAGAAATGTAAATATTTAATTAGTAATCCTGTATTCAAATATCAAAATCAATTACCGCATTGTATATTCATAATCAGATAAATAAGCTAGAACTAGGCTTGTTAGAAATACGTATAACCTCACCAAGATGTAACCTTCCACCAAAACATTACCTTTATTAACTAGTATTCCGACCATAAACCAACAATAGATTCACATTTATTAACCATCACAAACAAAGTAGTAAATTCTCACATGTTATTGATAACACGGCATAATTAAAAACAGTCCGAAATCCATTTGTAAACAGTGGAAATACAAAAACACGATTGAACGAAGTAGGTTAAGACAACTCAAAGTGAGAACTGATAGAAGTTAATCGTAATGTAATTTTGGAATGGACATTAGCCAACACAAATTGGATTATAAACTTTGTAAAATTATACAGAGATAGACTTTAGTATTAAAAGTAATTATAGAAATAAATGTAATGTATGTTATAATTAAGATATGCATAAGCGAGTAGGAAATAAGAACCAGCTGATAGGCTAGTTTAATGCACCATGCATACCCATGTCAGTAAATATGTTTCGCGATTTAAAATCATGTTATCCACAATAATAAGTATTTAGTAATAATTATAACATTATCAGAACGAACTAGTAACCCCGAAATAAGTTCAAATTCAAAGAAATAATTAGCCAAAACTACGATATAAAAAGAACTATTTCTCGGAAACCGCTATCCAGCTAAGACTGACGTCATTACCACGTAATATGTTGCCAGGACAACGGATTCGAACAGTTCTCTGCGCAGAAGTACGGAGCATCAAGAGAAACCATCTTGTCCCTTCAAGAGGAAATGTGAACCTTTTTCTAGAAACAAATCGAAGCGAGACCAAGCGTCGGTTTTGAAAACAGAAGCCGTCTAGCCATGAAAGTGTAAAGAAGCAAATTGCAATGTGTTAAACAATTTTTCAATTTTTAATTTAAAATATTAGAATCAGTGCCAATGAACTAGCAGAGAATGGTAAACTATAGTAATACAAGTAAATGGACATTGAATCATCAAATAAAAGAACTTTTAATCCTTTTCAAAAACCAATCCTAAAATTTCCTAACAACTACTTTGAGAGTAATGGCCAATTTTTGATTTACGTTCTGAACATCATTTTAATAGTAAAGTTTTCTTAAAAATGCGTTTATTTCAAGGAATATATTAAACCTAGCCGAGTGCCTACCCCGAGATAATTTCATAGAAACAATTCAAAAGTCTTAATTTAAAATACAGACAATTATAAGTGCCTACCAAATGAACTCTAACTGAGGCTAATAATAAAAAGAAATCGTAAATTCATCGGACCTTTAGAAAACCTGATTATCATATTTGAATGCTATGTATATTATTCTTATTAGTAAATTCTAAATAAATCAATTCTTATTAACAAACTGTATCCATGGTGTATGAGTAAATTATTTATTGTACTTCTTTTAGTATAGCTTATGCATAATTAAAATTCATATATCAAAATTACAGCTTTTCCATCCTTTCAATTCATAGAAAGTTAGTATTATTTAAATTATAGTACTACAATTTATAATTGACGCCTAACTTTTGGGGCGAACATAAGTAAACTAATTAATAATAATAATATTTATACATAGTTAACAGAAAGAAAAAATAATATCGATCGTAAACAAAATACAAGATATAAAATTATAGAAAATTTGTGTGAAAAATTGTAATTTATCCTTAATTAAACATTTTGCTTGGGAGTCGGGTACAGCAGCTAGATTTAAATTTACTGACTGTTGTGTTCTGGTTAGTTGGACTGTATATTAACCCTACAACTGTTCATGCTAATTTTTTGGTGCATGATGCAAGCATTTTTCAAAAATTCGCCAAATTTCAACAATTCAAAACTGTTAGCCTAATAGCTTTTTTTAGAAAGGTTCAAAGAATTCATATATGCCAGTAAAAAATTGGTTGTTATAAAATTTACAAAGTTATTAGCTCAAGAAACAATAAATGTTCTGTAACGAAAGGAAAAAGTTCAACTTTAGGCCTACATAAACATTTTTTGTAATTTTTTTCTAAATGTACAGAAGTTTTGCAATTTAGTTCTAAATAGAAGTGTATAAAAATATATTATATCAATTTCAAATTTCTTTTTTTTAAAACACCAGTTTTTATGTTCCTACTACAAGACTGCTAACAAAACTAGGCCTAGTTTGAATAGCAATTTAGGTATAATACTAAATTTTGTTGAAAAATTAAATATTAGGGTATAACAAAGTGTAGAGAATAAATCATAGAATCGAACTGTATACTTAAAAACTATTATTTTATAAACTTATTTTCACATTGTTTTTCTTGAACCACAAAATTAGAATAAATGGTCAAAAGTCCTCTCGGATCAAGCCTATACATATCCTGTTTGTCTAGACCATGGGAACATTGCTAGAACAAGCGTGGGAAATCTGTGTATTGAATTCAACAAATGTCTGTATTTCCCAGGACTGTACGAATAAAATTATAACAGTAGGCCTAAATGTGGTTTACTTTACACGAAACGAAAGGTTGAAGTTTTCTCTACAAATCGATATAAACAAATATATATATCGAATTGTAATAGATTTATCCGTATAGCAAATTGTGCTTTCTCATTTGTTGAAAACTGTCCAATTGCAAGGGTTTTTAGAAAACTTTATATTTTTGAAACTATAAGAGTGACGACTGATTGGAAGGCAGTTTTAGAAAGTTAAAATCTTGACAAATCCAAAGGTCTCTTTATATTATTTTCAAAACAGTTCTATCGAACGATATTGAGCCTTAGAGAAGAGACGTATTTGTGTAATTTCCTTATAAGCTTTCTCGCTTGGCATCAATTGATTTAGAAAACTACAATTTCAAAACGATGGTTACATAATATGTAATTATGTAAATATACATTTAGAACAAATTTGTAAAGACAAAAATTAAAGTTTAAATCATTTCCTTTCCAATGGTTTTTGTTTTATTGCGATTAGATGATTTTTAGTGGGTGAAATATTCAATACAAGTTGAGTTGTCACAGACCACTCAATTTGAGCAGTATAACGCTGAGGCCACTCAACTTGAGTGGTCTAACAGTTGTAGGGTTAATTAACAACTATCAACATTAATTATGTGACGCGCTCGTGATTAGGGTTTGGAAATAGATGAGTAACTCTATGCGCGTCACGAAGCGGTGGGAATCGGTACCAGTGTGGTCCATCTATGGTCTTGCCACTTCACAGAGTTGGTCGACCAATCAGCGGACAGCATGTGAAGTTGGACTGTGGATGAAAGCCGGTCTCGCCATCTTAGTAGAGATGTTGTAGGTTAGCGAGTGCCGGTCAATTTGTTTGTAGTATTGTAAATCATTAAATTATGAGCGGCTAACCGATAAACTGGTTAAGACTATTGTGTAAACGAGGGCCATGAGACAGTAATCGTCCTAAAGCGATTCAATTGCGATATGACTTGATAGCGTGTTGAAGGCTTGTCATTCGCGGAGCCTAGTGTGAAAACTAAGTAATTTATCTTTACCGGTTTAGTGTTAGTGTGTATCAAAGCTGGGTTACCCTTGTGTGTGGCTAATTTAGTTTACGTGGTGGTGTTAATAAATCGCAGGTGTGATTCGTCAAATCCAAGCGATACACTTTCCTTCTGGGAATCGCATGAGATGGGCCCTGTAAGTACCCTTATAAATAAGTCCCTCAAATAACGATATCGTTACAATTATTAATGATTATCAGAAGCAAGTATATTACTTGACTTAACATGAGGACGAATGAAATTAGATACTAAATAATATTATGTTCTCTCAGTTTCACAAGTTGTGTTTAGATGAATAGATATAGGGTTTACCTTTGGTATGTCCAAGTTTGAGTCCAGTGGTAGGAACGGTAACTTCTCAATACACAACACT
>JAGFPH010006533.1:0-12107 GCA_018207615.1 Philaenus spumarius | reverse complement strand
AACACAATCAGTTATTTTTCTTCAACCACAAACACTCAAGCATTCAGCTACATGAATACTGTACTCTATACGAATCTAATTAGTGATGTAGTTACACAATGAATTGGATATAGTCTATAGGCAATGTGCTTCCGTAGAAAATTGTTTGTAGGAGCAACGAACTGAAGGAGGCGAGCCAGCATCACTTTTTATAACAAACAGAAGTTTTTGGTGTGGTTTTTGAATAAGCAGAAACAGACAACTGCTCTGACCACGCACTGGTTGACATGCGTAGTCATGGCAACAACCGATATTGTGCGACGTTTTGTCCAAATATATCAATTGAAAATGAAAAATAAAAAATACAAAATTTTCTAAGTCTAAAATAAAAAATTTTAAAGTATGAAAAAATAAAATAATTCGTCTAATTATTCATTAATACATGTATAGCAAGTGTTATTTATCATAACAAACCTTTAATTATCTTGAACTATTCAAGAAACAACCTAATTTTAATATCAATTAACTTTACTCTTGCTCTAACGTCCAAATTCTAAATCAAAACAAATAAGGTTCCTACACAGCACCTGCTATACACGCTTCACTGACTCTTTGATCCTTATGATCCCTAAACCAATTCTTATGCTCTAACGCTGTATCAACCTAGCGCGTGACGTCATTGCAGTTTTCATTGCACAATAATTGATAACTAATGTACACAAAGAAATGAAATAGGAATCACAATTTTACTAACACATTTTTTATTATTAAATTTCGGAATCGTGAGCTCAATGCTAGGTCGTACTTTGGGAAATCGTTGGATAGTTTGTGAAATGAAACAGACTACATGATGATCAAATAGTTACTTTTTATTTAACCATATCTTGACTATTTATATTCATCAAAGTTCTTCACACAAAACAAATTTTACTTGAAACATGATTACCAATTAGTTACATGAATTTAAATATATATATTGCAAATTATTCAATCAATAATGAATAAATTAACTAATAAAATGGCTTCCTCACTTTAGAAAAAGAATAATCATCTTATTAGGCTTTTCAGATCTGAATATTTTAGTCAAATTACCATGAAACTTATTATACAATAAATATACTAATATTATTGATACTTGCGGCGTTCTGGCGTTATTCCATAGTTTGTGCACTTAAAATTGTTATAAAAGAATCATCGTTCACTGTCTCTTGAACCACGTTTTCACTGTTCTAATTTACTTTTCACATTACTCACTGAGTTTATGGCCGATTTTAGTCTTTAATATCACAAGATGTTCATTGTAACATAATGATTACTTTGCGTTGATTTATTTGTACGGATCGTTGATATTTCCGCACATTTTATGATTCAATGCTCGACTGAAATGTACCAAACTTGTTACTCGTTCACCATTTTTCTTTAGAAGACGCTTTGTCATTCCTCCTTCTTCTTATCTCTAAGCGGAAAAAAGCTTATTCTCTGTCTTAATTATGCGCAGAACGGTTTCTCTGCAGGCTGCCAATTTTGAATTCTATATTCTTGTACAGCTATGCTTTTCCAATCACTTGATACATACATATCAATCCACGGCCATCTCATCTGGGTTGTGATTTATTTTATCAGCTATTTTGTGTGTGGTATCTTGTCCTGTGTTGTACTTTTTACGTTTTAATTTGACGAATTAATATCCCTGCACGTTTATTATTACAATTCTTATTATCTCTAAATACCTTTACAATTCTAATTTAGCTTATTTTCTACTATTATTTTCTGTGGCAAGCTTAGAACGTGACTCCTTGAGTTCTGTATGCATTATAATTGTTGCTCAGGCTCAGATGGCCAGTTCACCAACTACAGCCAGTTTACACGGCAAAATGCAAGTGAATATTGAACACTGATAACATTTTTCCTTTATCTAAATAACAAACTCAATATCAACTAAGTATAAACATTTCTTGCCAGACCAGGAATGTGTTGGCTTGTTTTGATTTATCAAACCTCTGAAAGCAAAACAATTCCAGCCTATTTGGCTGGGGTGAATCATGTGACTTATAAAAACTTATATTGTAATGCAGTTGCAATGATTCATTTGAAATAAAGTTAAGCACTAGGCAGAATGTTAGGCCTGCCACATTCAGTCGTCAGCATGGAGGTTGAACGGTATTCTGAGGAGTTGGAACAGCTCGTCGATGAGTTTTTGGAGTGCTTTATGGTTCGTTTGGTCGAGGCTAAGGTATTTGTTTTTCTTTTTGTTGGTATTTCTTAGTTTTACTTATGTTAAAAAAATCCTGATTTTATTCATAGACAAAGGGAGAACCTCTGCCAACCCATACGCTCGCTAGCACAATTGCGAGCAAAATAATTAAAAATACATAGTGGTGTTTTAAGTAGAATGTTTCATTTCATTTGTGTTTAGTGTTTTACCCAGTGATCATTAAATAGGACAAGTCGTTAAATATCGTGAAAAACTATAAAATAATATTTAGAATCAATTCAATAAAGAAGATTATACGGGAAAAGAAAATCTCGTCCCAAATTTCACCAGGCTATTCTACAGGTGAAAATAAGAAAACAAGTTTCAGTAAACGTGGGTCTGAAAATGCTTGATTTTCAAATTGTCCGCCATTTTGTTTTATTTACTGAACACTTATTATTTTATGAAATAGAAAAGTTATTGACCTCAAATTTGGTTTAAGATTCATGTTTATTTGGTATCCAAATCAACGTAAGCTCAACTACTTACTTTAAGTCTGTCACGTGACTTTCTTCTCTTTTTATATGACGCGTTTCGGAGATTTACTCCATCATCAGCGCATATCACTCTTGCAAGGTCTCAGACGTTCGGGCCTTGTTCGCGTTGGCGTGCACTCTACCTTTTACCTACAGGCTACAACTCAAATATCTCACACGTTCGAGACGATCGCTAAAGACCCCATCAACTGTAGGAATAAAAAAAAAATCTGCTAATTTGATTTAATCTATATATTTATTTGGGCTACCTTTAATTCCAAAATATGGAATATTTAATTTTATATTTACTTTCTGCCTAGCTCAACTATAATAATAATTATTTTTACTTATAGACTCTCTCTCTCTCGGGATCGTCCCTCTTGGAGTGATTTGTGTTACTGTACAAGTATTTTGATACCAAACAAAAATTTATTTTGTAGAGCACTTCTTATTCACTAACAATTTTTTCATACTAGGGTACAAGTATTGGACGACTTATTTTCCTTGATTACAAAAATAAAAAAGAATTTGTTCTGTTTGAAACTAAAACCCTTATTTTTCAAATGTATTTGAATAACCAAAATTAATATACAATCTTTTTACACAGACATAAAAAACTTTCCATAAACATTTTCTTATAATTTCATTTACGTAAAAACTTATGTTTCCAATATATTTAAATACCCAAAATTATTACACAATCTTTTTACACAAACATAAAAAACTTTCCAAAAACATTTTCTTATAATTTCATTTACGTAAAAACTTAAGTTTCCAATATATTTAAATACCTAAAATTATTATACAATCTTTTTACACAAACATAAAAAACTTTCCATATTACATTTAAAAAAAGGAATAAAAGTTAAAGCCAAGGTGAGAAATGGGATTGTTCTTACGAATATTTTGCTTAGTTTAAGTTATTTTAATTTAACATTACTTATTTAATTATTGAAGAATTTAATTGAATTAACTTTCTTCTCCCAAAGCAATAGTTTACGTTTTTATAAAACACAATTCAGTAATTTAATTTATTTAATTTAGAAATTTGCAACAAAAAGCACAGTCGAAATAATTATAGAAAACCAAAAACTGCTCAGTATCTTTGATATGGTCGTTTTCTCCAAGTTGCAACGTGGTCGTCTGCCAATTCGAGACTCCAGGCTCCGCTCCAACACTGCTTCTAGATGATGATATGTTCTGCGGCGTATTTCTGACTAGTTCGGCCTTAACTGATGCTGAGATTTCAATTTACTAATAGTTCTTCTCCGTTTTCCAAATGTTGAAGTAACTAATTGCCATGGAAAGAATACTCGTTGTTCTAGAAGAAAGCACCTTCTCTACGTCCACCCTTGATAATAATAGCTAATAACCAACTACCTCTCGTATCCTCCACGATTTCTTGCTTTTACCCGCAAGTCATCTGACGTCACCGCGTCTTATCAAAGCTAACAGTCAAGACTAATTTCTTAGGTCGAAACATGAATTTGCCTCTAATTAGTCGTAATTTCACTCATCGTTCATATGAACTTTGGCTTGCCCGACTTAAATATGAAAAAAGTTTATTTTCCTTGTTGTTACTCCATTTTATAATTTTGAAATGTCAATGGAAGTTGTACTCCGAACGGTTCTCGAGATACACAATATTCCATTAAGTTCATTGTTTCTCTTCGCGGATTTCACACCTTTTCGTTTTAAGCGATCTCTGATGTCGGCAACATTTGACCATATATCTCGTCTGAGCATTACAAACTTGAGTTATATAAACATTAATGACTTAAATGAATTTTAAGTAGTGACTGTATTAAATAATTATTTTTTATAACTTAATGTATTAAATTTTGTACAAAAAAGATTTTTTCAAAAATTATTACACTTAACATAAACATTAAAATTTGTTTGAAATTTATTTAAACGTGTAACCCAGGCTTTCACTTTCACATGCTAAGTTACCTAATTTGAATTTTTACTTTTTTGAGGCTCCTGCGACGCAAGTGACCGTCGCAGGTCGTCAAACATTACATATAAACACAAACACTGAGAAAAGATATAAAAACACTTTTTACGCATGGGATGTATCCCATTAATATGTTATCCCTCGCGCAATCTCTTCTCCGCTTTGATTTTTTAACTGACGTTCGTTCAATTCGTACCTGCCCGTATGACCCTTTTTTAGAAGGTTGATGCGATGACAAGAAATGGAAATTGTTTTTTTTTAAATTTCCAGTTCTTAATTAAGAGTTAAGAATTTTTTATTTTGTACAGTAGCTCTAATTTTAACTACGATCTCGAGGTCGTTCCCTGTGGCGCTATACTTGCAATGATCAGAAGATACCTTCACCTCACCTGAATTCTTATAATTAGAGCACTTTATGACACAAAGTATTTTATTAATTCTATAAATGATTTTAGCAATTTTTCAAGAACAAAATAATCTATTGAACAAAACTGATTATTTTACCTGTACGCAATGATTAAATACAAGACACAATTGATAAAAGTATATGATATTTACAATGAATTTTTTCGTCACTATTTACCACTGTGAGATACGAGTTGCTTTTAATTAAAATGATTTTTTTTTTAAAACTATCCCGTGAATTTAATTTCTTTATTACTTTTTCTTTATTTATTTATTTTAAAAATTTCCCTAGGATCTTAAACAACTTGATAGTTTGTTACTTACAATCACACAAGACGTTCTATTTTCGGTCCTCTGTCCTGGATTCTTCTTCTTGTTGTAATTGACCTTCTGGAAATCTTCCAAGTTCCTCGAAGTTCCAAATTTGAAATGTAGAACGATTTAAATGGCCCGTTACTCTTTACCGTCCTGAGTTTAGTTTTCGAAAAGCCCGCACACCTTGTTTTCGTCAAGATTTACTTTCTCTGGTTGATGACGCTCCAAGTCCGCTACTTTTGCAAGGAAGGCGTTCTCTCAGCTAGCCTCTGGAAAAAGCCCTTTCTGGATCTCTGAAGAACGTGGCGTCGTTACACGGTATCTCAAGACTCAACTAACTCTAAAAATCCATCTGTAGGCTTCTTGTCCTCACCTTTAGTCAAGAGATTTCCCATTGTTAACAGTTGCAAAACTTTTATTTCAACCGTTTTAATTATTCTTTTTAGGGTTTAGAATATTTGCTGATTTTTTCTATTTCATTCTGTTAAATTATGTTAATACTAGCTGGCCCGATCCAGCTTTGCACGGATAGACAAATCAAAGTTAAATGTATATTAACAAAGAAATATATTATATCAGGGTCAAAGTCACAAAATGTGACAATTTCAAAGAAAAAAAAAATTAAAATTAAGTACAGTACTTGATTTTATATAAATATATAGCATATTAGGTAAATAACATGTTCAGGATCCTTATCTCATATGTAGCTGAGCTAAATTTTATGAATTTCCATTTTTTTATGGACTTTTAGTGTACCAAAGCATCAATGGGGATACAAATCGGTCACGCTTGCTAAATCTGCAAAATATTACTTTGAGATTAGCTTAAAAATATAATAAATAATATCTATATACCCAATAACATTCAGTTAAGAATTCTGTATAGAAATTATACAATCAGATTTTGAATCAAACATTTATACTGTTGATTTTGTATGTGTAGCCGTGACCGGATGGTAGCGATCGTGACCGAATGGTAGTGATCGTGACCGCGTTGTAGCAATCGGGGCCTTTTTGAAAATGATTTAAATTTGTGATTACAAAATGCTGGAAGACAAGTAAAATAGTCGTTTTGATAACTAAAACAAACAATGGTTGGGGTAAGCAGCTTTTAGTGTTGAAATAAACAAAGCAAATGTAATATTAAAAACAAAGCAAAGTAACTTCTTGAATTAATATGTATAACAGCACAATCTTTAATAACAAAATCTTTAATAATTCCAGATAAAACATAAACAAAGGATATAATTACTAAAAGTGGTAAATAAACAAAACGGTCACGTAATACCGATTTGCACGTGACCGTTTTGTAATTTTTAAGTAAAACTCGGGGAATTAGCATTAATAGGTAACATAGGATTGTCTTATTGCGTTTAGGATAAAGACAACGAATGCACAACTAACTAGGCATGTTGGTTACTGCAATATTTTAATATATACTTAAACTATTTACGTGACCGTTTTGCCATGCAATTAATGTACTATTATTAATTACCTTAAATTTAAGCGATTTTTTGAAGAATTTAACAAATTGAAACTATTTCAACTAAGAAAGCAGTTGAAGTTCACTAATAAACTTCCAACAGACTACTGTTCGCGCCAATTCTATCGCGATCGATAACGTAAAGGCAGCGTTTAACGTTAGGTGGTCATTGCTCAGCTGTTTTAGGGACAAGTGTTGAATAAGAAAAAAAATAGTTATCTTGTCCTCTGCTCGAATATTGGTTATTAATTAATCATCACATAAGCTAAACGTTTATTCTATGCCGTTTTTGCCGCGATTATCGATCTCCTTGTTTGTTTATTTGTTATTCAACATTTAAGATAGCCGGTCAAGGACAGTGACCGATTTGTATTTCTCAGAAAGGAAACATATTTTAATCACTAAAAATAGTAGCTTTTTATCATGCAACATGTTTAGTGAGAAGGAAAAATGTGTTTCAGAAATATAAAAATGTATTTTTGTCATAAAATATTTTTTTATAAAGGGACTAAAACTGTCCTATTTGTGACTTTGACCCATCAATAAATATATTACACTATGTATTTCGTATGGGGATTTTTAGTGACTTTGACCCCCCCAAACCCCCTCTAAAATTTTGAATTGTTTTAAAACCTTTCTTAGCGAGCACCTAGGGCCCTAGAGGAAGCTCCATACCAAATTTCATTCCAATCCGTTCTTTGGTTTTTTTTAGTAACTTTGACCACCCCCTAAAATTTCTATTTTTTTAAAAACCGTTTCTTAGCGAGCACCTATGGCCCTAGAGGAAGCTACATACCAAATTTCGTTCCAATCCGTTCACTAGTTTTTGAGAAATTGTGATCAGTAAGTCAGTGGATTTGGCTTTTATATAAGTTATGTAGATGATTTAACGGCTTTCTTTGTTAAAAACTTTGTAAGAATTTGTTACATATCCGGCAATACTGAGGAAGAAACGAAGGAGGTTTCCTCTCTTATAACACATTGACTCTTCCCTACTCAGCCAGCTCGGGATTATGTGAAGAGATGAAGTTTTTGGTTTCTATTTGACTTGCCCTCAAACACTGGACGAATCTTGGCCGCTCAAACAACACATTATCTGTACAGCTTTCTTCTGTAGACGAAATACTCTTGGGGGGTCATTATTTTAATGAGATTTCCGTACACTGTGATTTTAGAAAAACTACGCTGCAAAACTTGTGACTTATTTAATATTTAGGCCAAGTTCATATCCGTTTTGGGTTACTGAGAAAATCAGGCAAAAGGAAACTATTTTTGAAGAAAATTCATTCTATTTAAATTTTTAGCAAATTAATTTTAAGTGATCATACTTTTCACTATGTTGTAATGAATTTGATTAGTGAAAATTACTAAAAACAAAAACATGACTTTGGACCTAAGTAGCATAAAGTGACTCTTATAAATAACACTGTAAAATTCTAACCTATTCTACTGAAGTGTTAATTTCTCTGTTGTAGGAAATGCAGGCTCTCCCGTCCAAGACCCCAGTGTCGGTACTGCAAGAGCTGCTCAGCCGCCGAGGCACAACACCCAAATATGAACTGGTTCAAGTGGAAGGAGCAATTCACGAACCTACATTCCGATATCGTGTAACTGTATCCGATGTTGTCGGTGAGTTTTGAAAAAAATTTTTTAAGTACTGAAGTTATTCGGCCAACAATTTTTGATTTTGAGATCGAGGCTGAACAATTTTAAGAAATAGTTTGCTGATTGCTGATGCACTGTCTTGCTGTAGCCACCAGTCTTGTATATCAGCCGTTAAAATACATAATCCAGGGCATTATCGTTGCTGTGAATTAAAAGCAATAACCATTGGCAGTAATGTAGATTTTGCCTATTATCAGGTTAAATGTGCTTGGAGTTTCATATTTTTTGTAGCTCAGCACTCCCGGTTAGTCGACACAAACCGTCATTATCATTTCGGTTCTGGTGAATGTTTTAATAATACGCGGACGTTTTCCAAGGACGCATCAGTTAAAATCAAAGGTTGGCCTAAGAGTTTTTATTCATCCACAATAACGGTTTTTCTAAATTGAGCGACAAGTGAAAACATTGATTTATTCAGCACTGACGATTCAGGAAAAGCTCGAGGAGACTCAAGTTGACTCAAGTTAGACTCTTAAAGATCTGTAATTCTGAATCGATAAACTATTAATTTCTACAAGTACATATATTTTATAACCTTGCTCAATCCTTCCTCTTCCAAGCTGGGACTTCCTTTTTAAACCCAACGTCGGAGGAAATGTTTGCAACTATTGAACAACCAGTGAAATTGTTGACAGAAATGAGCAGCCTGAATTATCAAGCAGTGATATAGGCCTACACAGTATTCATAAAGTCCCTTTAACCCCTTCATTATTTTTGATACTGAAAATAAGTTAACAAAACTTTGCATACATCTTGTGTAGCATAACAGGACGATTTTTTGTATATATCTTACCCTCTATGATTTTTTACGGCTTGGGGAGGAAGGGGGTTAACAATATCAAATTTAAAGGTAGGTCATGAAGTACACCTTTGTAAAGCTTATTAAAAATTAAAAGAGATAAAGAGTGGCAGAAACCAGAGCCATCTTACTTTGTTTCAAAGTAATTGGACAAAGTTCTGGAAAATTATATTTTTATTATAACATCAAAGGAGGTTATTAATTTGTTAGTATTGGAAATAGGTTGTTCATTTTATAACTTACTAGAGGAAACCCCTGCGCCCTCTGCACGCCAACCCCGTTGGAATCTTCTATACACATAATCATGTTATGTTTTCTTTATAATAAAGGTGAAGGATTAATAATAACCTTAAAGCTAAGATGGTAAATAATGTTAAATGTTCAAATCAAATTAGTTTGTGTATTTTAAAACAGCAGTTATAATAAAGGTTAAAAAGAACCAGCAAGGCTCAGGTCTACGCTTTAATAAAAACCTAACCTAAAAGTTAGAAAAACAAATAATTGTTTCAAAGTTTGAAATCAGCAATAAATGGAAATGTTAGAGCAAACAGCTGTTTCATCTGTTATTTTATTCAATCGGTTGCTATGGTAATAAATATATATACATGTGTTGATTAATCAGTTCAGGCCTAACCTAAGAATTTTTTCCAATAAATTTACAAATTTTGAAATAAAAAATGTTTTTATCAAAATGAATTATAGCCTATGTTACTCAGGGATAGTGTAGCTTTTTTATTTGTAAAACTATTTTTTCAATCGGTTCAGTAGTTCCAGAGATTACCCTTTATATACAAACTAATTTTACCTCTTTATAATATTAGTATAGATTTTGTACATTGTTTTTACACTTATTTTTAGTATTTTACTACATAATTATGTCACTTTGTCCTGTCGGCTTGTTATTGTTATGCACATTATTTGATGTTATATTTTTATTCCAGCTTTGGGCACCGGCAGATCTAAGAAGGAAGCCAAGCACGCAGCTGCCAAATCAGTCTTGGATAAACTTATTGGCAACTCCGACAGCACTTTGGTCAACTCTACAGCAAACTCTATCAATGATCAAATACTGTAAGTTGTTATACATTGTTTTATTTATGGATTTTATTTAGTGGTGGGGTTGTTTTCTTTATTAAGTTGAATTATTTTAACTCTTACAACTTATTATTGTATAATAATATATTAATCACCTTGTAGGTCCGTCTTGTGACTTCAAGTAGGTTGATTCGAAGTCTTGACCCTGTCATCAGATAATTCTTTTTTCACTTAGAGGAGCTAGTCATACATTAAAAAAAAAACACACAACACATTAACACACTTAAACATCAACGCGGTCGTGTCTGACACCATAGTGCACTCAGTCATGTCTGTCGGAGTACTGCCGGCAAGAGCTAACAGTTCAGCTGATAACGACCTCTGTTAGGCGCTTTTAAATGATTTAAAGCCGTATCATATAAGCGATGCGATTGGAAGGAAAGTTGATAATTTGAGATGTTATCCGGATCGTTTTTGAAGGCTCTGTAGATCTCGAATTCCTCATTTGCATTCATTAATCTGCTTTTTTTGCAAACGTGTATTGCTTCTACACTGGATTTAAAATCACCTGGTCCTTGTTTGCTTTCAACAAGGTGACAAGTGTAGTTCGACTTGGTGATGTTGGTTTTGTGAGGTGTTCTTTATAATGGTCTATGAAATTATAACGGTCCCGTGCAACACCTCGATATAATTTAAATGGATGTCAACATAAAACCTACCATAAAGTTTATCTGGCGTTTAAGGGGTGTTAAAAATGTTGCTCCCTTTTTAAAGAGGGTAACTTTAATTTTTTAAATGGCAACCCCTGTTTTGTGACATCTTTGGAAAGCCCTTTAAAAACCATGAATTTCTGTAAGAAAATAACAATCGCTGACGCACTTGTTCGCTAGGCTCAAAAATGTTATTTTTATAACATTATATTATTTAACCCATTGGGTCCCAGAGCGCCGATCTGTCATCGATTAAAAGTATGCGTAAAATCCCATGGCGATGACATTTCGTCGTCTGAGTGTTACGCGAAAAATCCCAACCGCCGATCTATCGTCGCCAAGATTATTTCAGTCTTATAATTATGTAAATAACTTTTTACATATAACTTGGACATTTTTGTGTACAAAACAATATGATCTATTAGTGTAAGCCTTAATTTAATCATTATACTTGCTTATTGACATTTTTAAAACGATCCGACAGCTGACGTAATCTAACTGCGCTTAGTTTAGTTGTCATTCGTCTATGATTTGTTTACTGGTGAATTTAACATTCATTTTTCGATTTTTTAATGTTCTTTAGTGCAGCTAAGTGCATATTTGAGTTATTTAGTGATCTAGTTGTGAGTGTTAAACAATAATAATAATGAAATTTCCTGCTACTTGTAATAATATATTTTTAGGATGTTCGTGAAGTTGTTTACCATGCCTTTTTAATGAGGTTAAAGTTTGTTTTTTAGTTTGTGTGTTTTCAAATTACATTTTAGTTATTTAGTGTTACAGTTTTAAGTTTTAATATTATTAATTATATTTTAATTTGTAATAATAAAAACACTCACTAATAAAATGAACTCACTTTTCTAAGAACGTTTAGTTATTGTAGGCCTATGTTAATTTTTCATTTTTCGACATAAAACTAGATATTATTTTTTAATCAAATGACTTGAAATTTTGTTCACATATGGAAAATAGTGTAATAGTCCTAGGGCCCAGGCCTTTAAAATTTTATGATTACCTAACTCTTGAGACT
>JAGFPH010006532.1:57974-72373 GCA_018207615.1 Philaenus spumarius | reverse complement strand
AATCAACAACAAAAATTTTTCAGATGAAAAGTTTCGGAGAAATTGAGAAAAAACACTTTTTTTTATTTTCTTTCGTTCACGATATCTCACGAACGAATTAACCGATTTTGACCGGACTGGTAGCGATCGACGTCGCTTTTCAAGGTTAAAAGCTGATTAGATTTTGCAATTGATCAGTAAAGTCGTTTAAAAGTTATTAAAAAAAAAACCTGATTTGAAAAATTTTATTTCTTAGTTTTTCGAAATTTCTCAGAACCTACCGGTCCGAATTAGTTGAAATTTTCAGGAAATCTAAGTTTGATGGAACTCTTTAGAACGCCGTTTGGTAGGATCCAATCGGTTAAGCCGTTCAAAAGTTATAAGCGGGTCACATACTTACATACACACACACACACACACACACACACACACATACATACAGACAGGGTGACGCCCTCTCGGGAGTGGTCAGGGAAGATTCCTAGGACCTCAAAACGTCGAGATCTGATGAATACTCGATTTTCGGAAAACGGGGTGAAACCAATAACTTCCTGATTTTAGAAAATTTTCAATTTTCTTGGCGGGAAGTTAAAAATTTAAAATAAAGTACAATGTAGTATGTTTTAGGTCATAACAACTCATAAAGTTAAAAAAAATATCAAATCTGACAAAAAAAAAAAATCAAAAACAAGACAAGTAGGCTATCTTTGAAAATGGTAGCCCAGCCTTGATAAGACTTTGAATTTATTGTATCTATTCGGATAATAACTTAACATAACTTAGTGCTTCTGTATTCATTTATTCAATGTTATGCAACATGTTACAAGGCTGATAACCTAGTTATTGTTGCAGTTACTGGACTTCACCATCATACCAGGCCTGCAGAATATGTCCGAACGCCCGAACGAGGTTCGGGGGAAATTGGGACTGAGCTGGGGAAATTTTGGCCGGGGAAAAATCCAACAAAAATAAGGAAAATATAATTATTTTGGAGAAAAATAGATAAGAAATGAATGGGAACAAAGGTCAGCTTAATCGGTTTGTATGATACATATACAAACACCAACACACACAGACACACACACAAAGTGTGTTGTCTGCTCTCTGTTGCAAGTCGGACAGGGTTCACTATTTACTTTTCACCGCACAAAATATCGTACGGTGGAGCCGCGATACGACATTAATCTTCACCGCACAACATATCGTACGGCCGAGCCTCCGATACGATATTTTTGTGCCGGTTGATGAATGGCAGTTTCCTGATTCTTGACGGGCCCGCGTTCAAATACATCGTTGGGTATTTAAAAAATTATTATTATGATACCGTTATGTAAATTTTGATTAGTTTCATGCAAATGATATTATTCAAGCGATTAGAATTAAATCATATTAAACCAAATTATACGATACTTAATGTATTGGTATTACCGATGTTTATTAATTTTCTTTTACCGAAATTCGAAATCAGACTTTAGCAGTAAAATGTGCGTACAATGTGATGTGCGTACTCAATTTTTTATTACGTCGGTTTGCATTAAAATGCCGAAGTATTGAAATGATGCAATGATTTTTTTTGTGTTTTCCTGTATACACGGTATAAGCACTCACAGACGTCGTAGAAAACTCCTGTTGGTACCAAAATCTTCGTAATTTTATTGCGGAGAGTTGAAAAGCTTTTGAGCTTTCTAGTGTGAGGCGGAGCGCGTCAAGGTCACATTTTTGAGTCAAAATTATGAACATTCAGTGCGGGGCTATCGTTTTATATGTTTTTGGGTAAAAAAAACGATTTTGCGAGTTAAAAAGTCGTAGCACGTCGGAGTCACGTTTTTGCATCGACATTTTGAAAATTCAGTGTGGGGTATCGTTTTATAATATGTTTTTTTGGTACTGGAAACCCGATTTTGACAGTTAAAAAGTCGTAACGCGTCAGGATCACGTTTTTGCATCAACATTTTGAAAATTCAGAATGGGGTATCGTTTTGTATGTTTTTGGGTACGGGAAAACCGATTTTTGACATTTAAAAGTCGTAGCGCGTCGGGATCACGTTTTTGAATCAAAATTAAGTGTGGGGTATCATTTTATATGTTTTTGGGTATGGGAAAACCGATTTTTGAATTTTCTTTCAATTCGTGTGATCTGTCCGGACGATTTTCAGTAGTGATTGTGGTAGGCCTAGGTAATTCGGTAATTGAATTGGAACTAATTAAACATAACATTTAACATTGTTTTAACCACTTAAGTATTAGGCCCGTGTTACACTGTAAAATATTTTATAAAATATGGTTTATAAAAGATGGTATCCACCTATTATAAAAGATTTGAAAAGTGATTCTCTTTTATAAAACATTTTTGACTTGTACTAAAAGGTAAAAATGTATCTAACATTTTATAAAAAGTAAAATGCCAACCTCTTAAATTTTATAAAAGAAATGTTATAAAAGAAATATATTATAAAAGATGGCCCATTACACTATCACAGATCTTTGTCAAAGAACTTTTATAAAACATATTTTATAAAATATTTTACAGTGTAATACGGGCCTTAGGCCTACTTTTAAACATAATAAAATAGCAATAATCAAGTTGTATTTTTTTGTTTTAAACCTTTTGGGACCATCTGAAGATATTTCACTGTATATATATAATTTCACCGTAGTTAATTAAGTAAAAATAATGCTATTATTATTTTTTTGAAGATTTATATTGGAATTTATAATGAATATAATAAAAATGATTATAACATAAGGTCAATAAATATGTTGAAATAGATGAACAAACTGTGTTAATGTCTGGCGCATCTGTAGCGAATAGCGATAAATTTTGGGGAAATTTTTAGTGAAAAAAAGTGTGTTCTGGGGAAATTTCGTGTGCTAAAACATTTTCTGCACCCCTGCATCATACCAGTAAACTAAAAGTCAAACTACTACTGGGTGAATTAAGCACATGCTACATTTACATTTTGGTTTATACTTAACTTGTAGGCCTTCCTACAATTACAATCGTAAACACAGCATGTTTGGTGGAAAGTTCTTTTGCTGGACATGTTCAATTTGCTGGTCCTTGTGCCTGACTACCTTTTCAAATTTGTATACACTATTTTCCTTGACAGAATTATATAGTGATTAAAACAAAGTATTGGAAAGTGTGCATTTTTTTTTTTTTTTTTTTGTAAACTGATGTCTTTGAAATCCACACCTTTTTTTAACTAACACATCAAACAATGGAAGTACAGTAAAACTCCAACTATCCAAATCGCTTTCAGAATTTCAGAAAAAAAAATTAAGACGGGAACGTACTGCGATTCGCAAAATAATGATTCTGTCTAGTGCTCGATTGTCTTTCCCGCCATGAAGCTAGTGTAGGCGCCAGGTGTTAAACGGATGAATACAGTCAAACTGACAGAGATGTCCAGCAAGCAATGACATTCATTTATGCAGGCCTGCAGAATATAACCGAACGTCCGAACGAGGTTCGGGGGAAATTGGGACTGAGCTGGGGAAATTTTGGCCAAGGAAACATTCACAAAAATTAAGGAAAATATAATTATTTTGGGGGAAAATAGATTTGAAATGAATGGGAGCAAAGGTCGGCCTAATCGGTTTGTACGATACATATACATACACACCAACACACACAAAGTGTGTTGTCTGCTCTCTGCTGCAAGTCGGACAGGGTTCCTATTATTTAATTTTCACCGCACAAAATATCGTACGGTCGAGCCTCACAAAATAATACAAATGATCAAGCGATAAGAACTAAATCATAATAACAAAAATTATACAACGATACTATTAAGCCTAGGTATTACTGACGTTTTCCGATTTTTTTTACCGCAATTCGAAATCAATCTTTATCAGTAAAATGCGTACAATGTGATGACTCATTTGTTTCCTTTTTCATTAGGTAGATGGGGGTGGAGGGATGGGGTATTCTGTTATCTATTGTATCTCATATCTTTTGTTTCGAGTTTTCAACCAGTTTATAAGTAGCAAGTTTAAATTTATAGTGATTTTTTCGTCACAATTGTTTATTATTGTGATGTTTAAGAGGCAATCTAGTGAACCATCGGAGAGTTATTAAGTATTATATTTATAGCGTTTCGTAATATTTACAGTAGTGACTGTGGTAGGTAATTCGGTAATTGAATTATAACTAATTAAACATAACATTTAACTTTGTATTTGTACCACTTAAGTATTAGGCCTACTTTTAAACTATTTAATTTCACCGCAGTTAATGAAGTAAAAATAATGCAATTATTATTTTTTTGAAAATTTATATTGGAATTTATAATGAATATAATAAGAATTATTAAAACATAATACCAATAAATATGTTGAAATAGATAAACAAACTGTGTTAATGTCCGGCGCATTTATAGCGAATACCGTTCAATTTTGGGGAAATTTTTAGTGAAATAATGTGTTCTGGGGAAATTTCTTGTTCTAAAACATTTTCTGCACCCCTGCATTCATTTACATATGTTTAACATGTAAAAGTATTTTCATTTAGTTAATTAAAAGCTCTTTTTATTTAAAAATACAATAGTTTTGTTCTCCCATTTTCAACATACAAACAGTAATTAATTAACCTTTTCGGGACTAACATAATCTAAATCCTAATTCATGCTCAGACTAGGTTATTTCAAGCATGGAACAATGCTTCTGGCTTTGTAAGCCTAGAGCTATCGAGAGGTTTGTTTTACTTGTAATTTAGTGAAACAAAGTGAAATATATTTATAAAATAAGGTTATTATTAACGAATTTCCATAGGAAAAATAACCTACATATTTCATAAATAAACGAGCAAATAAGACACTATTGCAACCCATTTTATTTCATTTACAAACAATGCATATGCATTTTATTGTTGCGTTTGCATATAAACAAACACCAACAAATTTAAACATTTTAAACTTACATAAACTTTGAAAACTGAATTTACTTAGACTGTATCGAAAAATCAGTTATTTTTTTCTATTCTTTAACATTCAAAGATTTTTTTAAAGTCAAGCCTCTAATGCCGTCGAATCTTTTTGCTGCTCAACATATTACACAATATGTTACAAATATTACATATTTTGTTTCCACGAAATTCATTAAAGGTTCCGACAAAGCAACAGACGAAGAAAAAGAAACAAAGGATGCCGCATTGTCAATTGATTCTAAGAAAAAATACAGTTGCCGCTGAAGCAAGATGGGAATCAAACTCAAGCTCCCCCTCCCCTGTTCTGTCTGCTACAACACTAACACACATTGCACACCTAAAGTTGTGTCACCCTGCTTTATTGTCCAGGATATGTCCGTCAAACAATTAATACAGTTACAGTAATATAATCTGTAAGAGAAAAAAAACTCTGTTGTTCCATGGGTAATCCGAGGCCGGTTAAGAGGGGTTCTACTGTAACAAAAAAAAAAAAACAATCCACCACTGACTCTATGTAGAGCACTTTCCAATATTCAACCGCAAGAATCGAGCTAAGACTGGTCTAGCTAGGGCACCCAAACACTGTGTACACCGTAGAGTCGGCCATCTACAGCTAGAGCTTAGAGCGGTCTCCGCTAGGGTTGTCTAGCAACTGTGTACAATGGAGAGCGCCTTTCTACTCTCCAGTGTAACACCTACCTTTAGGTATGTTGATATTTTTATTTTATAAGATAATAAAAAACTTATTTAAATTTATTTCGTCTCTTTTGAATTTCTTTATTTTATTTACATTATAATTCAACGATTTTCATTATTTGAGAATAAAACAAGGCGTGAGTCAGGTAGTATAGGTTTGTTCATCATGCCGCGAGACGCAACGTGTGCGTCAAGAAATTTTACTTAATTTTTTTACTAAAAAACATGTTTTAGTTGATAATAATCCAAACTATGGATTTTGGCGCAAATTCATCAACAAAAATATATTTTTTTAAATTCCGCCAGATGGAAGATACCTTATAAAAGGCTCCCGCACTGAACGTGTTAAATAAATTAATACTGTACACACCATTTCTAAAACTATACGATTGGATAAAATATATCACTCTGCAATATTGCAGCAACGACCATATTATTAAACACCACTATTGCAATGTTATATTAGACTTGTCAGTTGCAAGTACTACCACCAAAAAAATTAAGTAAATTGTTATTTTATAAAACTAAAATCAAATTACCTGTGTCAAGACAGTAGTATGTTCGCCCAAGCCCGGTAAAGCCGGTTCATCTCCGACCTGTATATCCATGTAGACCAGTTTGTGGGAAAACGTAGAGAACTCATTGCTGAAACAGAACGCATACGTGCCTTCTTTGACTGCCGTAAACGTGTGTGAATCATACTGAGACTTCACTTGTCTGTAAATGGGTTCCCTCGTTGGATCCTCGACCACTACATCAACGTCATACGAACCGCCTGTAACCACCTGTCGAATGAAAAGTTAAGCTACTTTAACTTTATACAGTTAGAACAACTTCACAAGTCCGAACTGAATGAAATAAGTTATTAAATTAAATTAATGTTTTTTCACTTGTAATTTAATTAAATATCCCTTGCTGAGAAAGTGTGTAAGCGGAAAAAAAATAACACTACTGTAAACTGCGAAATAAGAATTGAGATTGTCTTCAATGTCGTATACACGATGTAGTTAATCTGTTAATTCAATAATTGCAGCAAAAACTGTACAAGTGAGATAACATCGACCAATATCGGTAGATATCAGGGTAGCTCAGATGGCAGAGCATCACGACGGAAACGTGAAGATCCTGGGTTCAACTCCCGGTCTTGGTCTATGTTTTTTCACTTGTAATTTAATTAAATATTCCTTGCTGAGGAAATGTATGCGAGAAAAAAAATAAATAAAAAATAATAATAACACTACTGTAAACTGCGAAATAAGAATTGAGATTGTCTTCAATGTCGTATACACGATGTAACGTGCTGCCACCTTGCAAGCCGTTTACAAACAATTTATTAATAGAAAATAAAAAAAATGAAAAATAAAAATTTAATTTTGACAAAAATATTTCTAAGTTATTTTTAAAATAAAAAAATACCTTTACTGTGTAACAATTATTTATTATTTCCTATCTTCAATCCATTTACTTATTTATTTAATTAAATTATCATTTTAAAATATTACAACACCTTAATCCCAATGAAAACAAACAAACATAACCCCAAAATTGAAGTTAGGTTATGTTTTGATCATATCTGTTACTCAACAGTTGATCATTGAAATATCTGTTACACATAACCTTGTCTCATCTGTGACTACAGTTCTCTGATTACCAATGGACTCGTCCAGAACCACAGCCGCCATGTTGATCACATGGTAACTTTGGCTCCAAACCGCCTCGTTCACCAAAGACTGCCGCCATTTTGTTTCACACACAAAGAAAAACTAAAAACTGAATTTATAATTTAAACAAGGTTCGTTACCATAAAGTACTTCTGGAAAGGATAAAAACTCAAATTAAAAAGTCATAGTAGTTGGCATTAATACTTTACTGTATCATTTTAAATTGCAAAAACACACAAATAGATAATTAAATCAAATTGGCAAATCATCATCTCAATTATCGCAATCAGACACTCAAACACACACATTCATTATTAATAATTTCATCTTAAACATACAACAACTTATATTGATAAATATTCAAATGCAGACTTGGTTAAATTAATTTACTACTTACGATTCTTTGTTTTATAGTGCACTTAAAAAAAATGAATTTATAAAAGAGAAAACTTACAACACAATTTGATTCAATTTAAAAATAGAAAACCCCATAACACTTTTACTCGTCGCACTCTATCCACGTTGATTTTAGTTCACTGAGACATTCGTTGCACAGTCTTTATGTAAAAATGCATAAAGGACGCCACCCCATTATTCATACTTCCAAAGTTATTACGTTCTGAGGCAATTTACGAACAATTTTCACATTTTAGTTATCGTACGATATACGGCACTGTCTTTACTCCTCTTTAAACATATTTAAACGGTAGTTGCACTTTAACTACCGCAAATAAGCACTTGTTAAAACATTTCGCAGGACTAACTGCAAACAGATCTGCACTGTACTAGATCACTAATGCAAGTGGGAACAAAGGTTCCTTCTTCTTCGCGTCCTTTCTTTTAGATCACGTCATGTCACGTGATGTTTTCCAGGAGACACCAATGGGAAGTTGTTCTCCAGGGGACCGTAAATATGCCTCCCTACAACGACTTATGAATGTTGCCAACATCTCAGACAAAAATTCTGTCTCTATCATAGATGAATCACACAGGCTTCCAACATTATCTATCAAGTTTATTTCTTACGATGTCTGAAATAATCTTTCAATATTTATTCATCACTGTCTAAAAACTTAGTGGACCATAGCTTCAAACTTTCCAATACCTTTTAAATGTTTTTCATATTTTGACACATCATGAAACATAATTTAAATATCTAAACAAGACTGAAATTAAATATGAAGTTAATATTATGTAAGATTTATTCTGAATTATTAATTAATGTCTGCATTTCCCTTTGAATTTCTATGTTCATTAATATTATGAAATAACTAAATCTTTTAAATTAGGCTAATGTCCAAAATTTACCTTATGACCCTTTTTACGTTATACTACTATTTTGATGTTTAAAAACCCTGAAACTCACATGTATTACAACGAGGTAGTCAATCTGTTAATTCAATAATTGCAGTAAAAACTGTACAAGTGAGATAACAACGACCAATATCGGTAGATATCAGGGTAGCTCAGATGGCAGAGCATCACGACGGAAACGTGAAGATCCCGGGTTCAACTCCCGGTCTTGGTCTATGTTTTTTCACTTGTAATTTAATTAAATATTCTTTGCTGAGGAAGTGTGTAAGCGGAAAAAAAAAATAACACTACTGTAAACTGTGAAATAAGAATTGAGATTGTCTTCAATGTCGTATACACGAGGTAGTCAATCTGTTAATTCAATAATTGCAGTAAAGACTGTACAAGTGAGATAACATCGACCAATATCGGTAGATATCAGGGTAGCTCAGATGGTAGAGCATCACGACGGAAACGTGAAGGTCCCGAGTTCAACTCCCGGTTTTGATCTACGTTTTTTCACTTGTAATTTAATTAAATGTCCCTTGCTGAGGAAGTGTGTATGCGAAAATAAAAAAATAATAGAAATAAGTTAGTTTTAAAATTAAATCGGTTAGTGCACGTTTAGGTCTAAGTGTGGAACCAACAATGGAGGTGGGATATCTAGATGTTTTTGCCAGAGCACTTCTAGAATCAGAAAACATAAGATGCGCTGGTATTTAGTGCCTCGAATGTTGCAATCAGTTCTGCTGTAGACAGAAGATGCTCAAGGCAATTCAAAAGTGAAGTGGTTTTCTAACGGAACAAATGTTCAATCCGACTCTGTTGTTTAGTTTAGAGAACGGTTCTGCCGCATAGGAATTGACAGGATTTGGTTACCCCTCTTATCGGGCTTACAAAATCACATGAAAGACACAGTATTCAACAAATCAAGCTATTTAATAAGCTGCCAAATACTGTATAATCTTTGACAGAAGGTAACGCATAAGTGTAACACTAGGAATTGACAGGATTCGGTTGACCCCTCTTATCGGGCTTACAACTAATTAAGCTATTTAATAAGCTGCCAGATACTGTATAATCTTTGACAGAAGGTAAATTTAAATAAGTCACTTACTAGGCCTATTCATTAGAGTTGTTATATTATGCATTCCGTTGTAGCTGAATTTAAATGTTAAATTTTAAATTAACTTTAACAAACAATGGGACTATTGCTAATTACATAATGTAGGCCTACAAGTTTAAAAGTAAAATACAACTTTTTGTCTGTTGTATTATTCATCGATGAAAATTATATCAGGCCTAGTTGATAGAGGTCACTGACAGCAATGAATGGTGATTAGGCCTATTTTGTTTTACCAAACCACCTGTATTAAACTGTCCTATCACAGGAGTAATTTACTAATCCACTTAACATCTCTAGTGATTTCAAAGTATTTATGTATTCAACATTTTTGTACCAAGTACAAATCTGTTTCAGTTGCTAATTTCAATGTTTGATGAATAATATCAGTGCAATGTTTGGTTAGTAATAAAATAATATAGGCCTACAGTAGAACCTCGATTATCTGAGTTTATAAATTATCCGAGGCAAATAAGAAAAAAAAAGTAATAATAAAAACTTGATTTTTGTCAAAATCAATTCCGGTAACTTAAAAATAAATGTAAGTTAACTGAATTTATTGATTCCGATAATGAATTCATAGCTTGAGATGATTACTCAATAAGTAAATTTATAATAAAAACTTTTGTGTTAAATTGAACAGAAAGAACACAAAACAGTAGTTAGCAGCAATGGTAGTATAGTGAATGACGAAGCAGTCTTGTTCCTGTTATACCCTCCCCTCATCGAAACATCGTATTTATGACTCACATACTCTCCCACAAAATTGTTTCCCCCCCCCCCCCCCCTGCTACTGTATTTTGTTCTTTTGTTTTTGGTTGGTGTTAAACTTTGTGAATGAGAGTTTAATTATGAGTGGAACGCGAATCTAAATTTAAAACTTTTTAGTGTTTTATTTACGTATCTTTCTATAAATATAAATAATGTTTGCAGTTCAAGTATTTTAATTTGTAGCCTACTTTTCATAATTAACGCAAATGACTCTTTAAAATTTTGTTTTTATTACAGTAGCTTACAGTATCAAATTTCTTTCATTTGAGTACATTATGAAACCTTCTTTGTTTATTTAAAACTAAGTATGGCTCCAAATCGGCCTGTAACGGCATAAATAACACAGGAACACACACGTCAATAGTTTTCTCACGGCCTGCCGTATTATCCGAGATTTTGGTTATCCGAGGTCTGCCCAGTCCCAATTACCTTGGATAATCGAGATTTTACTGCACTAGTTGAAATTGTGTGTTGATTTTATTTATTGCACAAAGTTATAGAACACCTTGTAAGATGTGGGGTTAGGTAAAATATTGTACGTTACAGTTACACGTGATAGCTGCTTCTTTACATCACTCATTGGATTACAAACATCCCCTTCGAATAATGTAAAGAAGCCATTATAACAAGTGGTGAATATCTATTAATGACTAGTCAGTAATTGATTAACTTAAGGCTATCCATAGAGCAGGGTATTTTACATACAATAGGGTATTTTCGAGGATACTTTTCAAAACTAGCTTATCAAGAGTAGGTATGTGTATACCTGATTCCAAAAGCTATGCACCAAAAATTATCCAATCGGATACCTATATGATAAAAGTGAATTACATCGGAGAAAATTATAGTTCAGTGGTTTTTATTTGCTTACACTGGATGGCAAGGCATTTAAGATATTGATCTTAGCTATACTAATAGTATAAAAAGGTAAAGTTTGTTTTTTTTGTTTGTATGTAGGGAGTAGTCTAATCTCTGGAACTACTGAACCGATTGAAAATATAGTTTTACTGAAAAAAAGCTAAACTATCTTTGAGTAACATAGGCTATAATTCCTTTCGATAAAAACTTTTTTTTTTTCAATATTTGCAAATTTATTCAGAAAAAATTCTTAGGTTAAGGATATACCCTACTACTGATAAATCAACACATGTATTTACATTTATTACCATAGCAACCAATTGAATAAAATAACAGATAACAACTGTTTGCTGTAATATTTCCATTAATAGCAAATTTCAAACTTTGTATTTCTAACGTTTAGGTTAGGTTTTTATTTAAGACCTGAGCCTTAATGGTTCTTTTAACCTTTATTACAACTGCTGTTTTAAAATATACGAAATAATTTGATTTGAACATTTAACATTATTTATTGTCTTAGCTTTGGGGTTATTATTAATCCTACACTTTTATTATAGCCTAAAGAAAACATAACATGATTATGTAGGTATAGAAGGTTCCAACGAGGTTGGCATGCGGAGCACGCAGGGGTTTCCCTAGTTCAAAATAAAATGAAAAGAATTGATAAAAAGTCTTGAAAAACTCATGTTTTACCCTAGCAAATTTACTGCTTTGTTAATCCAAAAAGCACTTATAAGTACTTAACCTATCACGTCCTCAGTTTTTTTTATTTGTCCTGCTTTTTTAAATATAAAAGTCCTCCGTGACATAGACAAAATATGGTAAGCCTAACTATATAGCCTACAACCCATACTTTCTACATTAAACAAGAATTCATTAAGGTACCTAATGTATTTTTTCTAAAAGGGCAGACGGAAGGTTATTTGAAAAAATTACACTGTAGGCCTATGCTATATGTTCTTTAACCTACTTTCCTTCTTTTGAGGTTGGTATCAATCTAAAAAATATGTTTACAAATTGGAAACATAGGTACGGTGACTGGTAAACTCTAAGTTAGTTTAGGTTGTGTTATCTTTAGATCTGGTTTTGTAGGTTAAATAATGTACATAATATGTACACTGATTTAACAATTTATTTAATAAGAAAAGCTATAATTTCAAATCAAATGGTGTCCTTGACAGATCTCCAGAACAAAGCCTAAGAAAGAGGTTTTCTCTATAATAGTACACAAGTACTGATTTTTGTTTGGTTTAATTTCACACATCATAATAATTGTTAGGGGAAATAAATTAAATAGGCCTATATTAATAGGAAAGCTTGTGAAAAAATGTATCTCAGACCTGATATGTAGGCTAAGCTAAACATTGGTGCTATATCTGTTGGAATTGAGATGTTTGATAAATAGTTTATGTAACATTTTGGTCTACTTTTATGTTGCTACAACGTTTGTATAGAGATTGCCAAAAGTATTTATAGCTAGCTGCAACTCTTGATTGCCAAACTGTATGTGTAGGCTACTGTACAGCATTTACAAACACCTACCTAGTCATATTAACTTTTCTTTGATGGAAAATATATTAAGTATGCCATTTAAAACCTTATAGTATTTTCATATAATGATGAGGAAAAGAAGTAGCCTTCTTAGTTAGCTCTTTGGAATATAGGACTAGAACTAGATGATATTTAGTAGCCTATACACCTAGATTATTAATCAATATATTATATGTACCATACTAGTCATTAGGCCTAATTACTTATAACCTGACAAAAACTTTCTAGAAAGTAAACACCCCTTGAGGATACGTTTAACTTTTAAAAACAATTTTGGACAAAATGTTATGCAAATAAAGAAAGATAATATCAAACGCACAACAGAAAAGAAAAATTACCTTAATACGATTTAATTTTCTAAAAATTTAATGAGCAAATCACACTTAGTAAGCACATAATTAAAACTCCAGATAAATTGTTCTACCGTAGTATATAAACTAGAATAGGTCATAATAGTATGTTGAATAGGTTGTATTATATATATCGGCGTAAATTTACTACTCGATCCTAGGCTGATATTTTTACAGAGTACGACGTTGTTTTACATTCATGTTTTTGTTAAACGTTGAATACAGGTAAACATACTGTGACTGAATACCATAGGTTAGAACCTTTAGGCTACTTTTTTAAATTATTATTCTTGCATTTCTGTTGCCATAGATTAGCCTAGGCCTAGGGTCGAATAGTAAATTTGCGCCTTATATATCAGCTTACTCGTGACATTCTAATGAATAATTTGGTAGGCTATATAGGCTAGTTCTTTATTTAGTGACTTAAGTATAACAATCACACAAAAAATATACATAAAGTTTCGAATCTATGACATAGCATCATAGCGCAGTTGATTGTCCAGTTATAACATTTGTTTATTTAGTGTGTTGTGTTAGTTTATTTTTTGAAAGTGAAAAATTTTGTATAGTTGGCTGTCCGATTTTCCAAAAGCCCTAGTCTAGGCATATTTATGCATCTTTTATTATAAAAAAAATTCTTGTTTATAGGCTAACTCAAAAATAAAATGGAGAAACGTTTTCTAAAATATTTTGACTGTAGGCTAGGCCTATATTAATGTTCTCTGTACAAGAAAATATATAGTACTAAAATACAAAGTCTACTTTACTTGAATGGAATAGACTACATTCTAGGCCCTAGGCGTAAGTTTACTATTCGACCCTAGACTAATATTTTTGCAGACAATGACATTGTTTTACATTCTACTGTTAAATGTTGAATACAGGTAAACATATTGTGACTAAATACTATAGCCTAGGTTAGAACCTTTTAGGTTATTTAAAAAAAAAATAGTGTGCTTAAGACCACACGTTGGAAGTGATAACTTCTATGACCAATTTATATTTTTTTGTCCGTACTAATATTAGAGGAGGAGGAATAAGGATAAAATAGTGATTTAAAACATTAATGACTTTGCTGACTTTGGTATTTAATATACATATAACACAAATATCATATATATATATATATACATACATACTAGCCTATATCTCGAGCGGTGACGGTCGCGAGTTTGATGCTTTTTCCTCTC
>JAGFPH010006532.1:27373-41690 GCA_018207615.1 Philaenus spumarius | reverse complement strand
ATGCAGACAAAAAATTATTCGGTTCGCCGTTGGTACCATATATATATATTTTTCACTTTTCCGTAGCTCAAGATATCGACACACATCGCTCAATAGTGCAACGTCAATACTCACTTTCATCAAAATGCTTCGAAGAAAGCAATTGAAGAACGTTCTACACCACCAGAAATATTATTTCAACTTAATAACTCAACAATAAGCCAACTTTTGCCGTACAAACTATTTAAATACTTTCACTGTGATATATAAAGAGCGATGACTTCTATGGTCAAATGAAAAGTGGAGTGATGTTGTGATGCAACATTGTGTGGTGGGGTTTAATTTTTTCAACTCTGGTATATATGCTGCGTCTGCTATGTTAAGTTTTGGCGCCAAACTGATTCTCCCGTTTAGTTAATCCCACTAAAAGTTTGTGGTGCAGCACAACTCGCACCGTTTAGTGTTTACATAAAATGTGATTTCATATATCGTCCTATTAATTTAACAAGTTATGTATTAAACATTTTTCACTTATTTCTTCATACAGTAGAGTCCCGGTTATCCGCCATAAACGGGCCGGTGGAAGGGCGGATAAGCTAAAATGGCGGATAATAGGGAGGGTTGAACAAATAATAGACATTTTACACCATTAATACTTTTTATTGTAAATTTAATGAGTAAATACGATATTTTGCAGTAATACTATATAATAGAAAAGAAAAATAATGGAATACAGTTATTTTCAATGAAATTACGAAATTGAATGACAAGATTGTTAGGATAAATACAGTAAAGGCACAATATAATACTGTACATAAAAAGTCCCGAAACTAATTACAGTTCGAATAAATTTAATGCAGAATTATCTGTACAAACAGAAAATTCAGATCAAGATTAAAAATAACACAACATAAACTACTGTACTTTCACCATATCATACTCAAAAACTTAATGTTAACGAATAACCTCACTGCACGCACTAAACACTTAGAGAGACACAGTTGTTTACAAAACGAGTTCGTACGAGCTGACAGTAAGCGGGTCTGGCCAGTGGTAGTGGGGGAATTCTCATGGTACAGTCAGACACAGAACACGTACACTAACACCCGCAAGCTATCGCAGTCACGTACGCTCACTGACGCTTGCAAGTTATCGCAGACACGTACCGCTACAATCACTGACGCCTACAATTAAATTAAATAAGTGCCGCTGGTGTGGCGGATAACCGAATGGCGAATAACCGGGACTCTACTGTATCTACCATTTTGTCTGCTTACATTTTCTATTGTTTCCAGTTATTTTTTTAAATAAATTGTTTTTATAATGGATCCACGAACATTTCATACGATACATCTATACCATAAGCTGTTGCTTGCTGCATTTTAACGTTTGTATTTTAAGAGGCTGACTGTGAGACTGCCTAGTCATCTATCAATGGTAAATATTTTGAGGCGCCAATCATTGGGATGTTTTTAGTACATTACTTCCACGGTTGGCTTCCACCAGAATCGGTGAGATCTGTCTCTCACGGAGGTGCAGATCTGAGGTTTTGTTTAATTGTATTGAATTTAATAATTACTGTGTTCAGTTTTATTTTGGGGTATTTCGCCTCTTCGGTTCCCCATCCAAAGTGTGCGCAAAACATACAGATACATGTACCTCTCCACATCGAACCTAATGTTGACGTGCAAGGAGCCTCCTCCGATGCAGGAATTCACCCGAAACTAATCTATTCTACTCTCCATGTCACAGTATCTTCGCAGGGTTTGAATTATTTTAAAAGAGGGTGAACCCATCCACACCATCGCACCCTGATGGTGCTGCTCTCTCAGACTGGGTCTGTTTATTTGACAAGGCTTACTCGCAGCCCATACAATGGACGTATCACTATCTACCATGTGCATACTGAGATCAGCCTTTGAAACAGTTATACTATTAGGGATGGCAATAATATTGCTCTCGATATATTTGTATCCCGATATATTGGTGATATCGATTTATATACCAAAATATCAAAAACTTCATACTATTTTTGTGAATATCGACATTTAACCTTTAATCTGTAGGGATTACAATATTTTAGTTGGCTTTATTTGTAGTTACAGTTACAGTACGTATGAGTACAAATTACGTGTCACGTTGCGCCTGAGTCTGCCCTGCGAGCAAAGTTGGCATTTGGAAGTACTTTCTCCCCACCAGCCGGCCAGTGGGTTGGATCCAGAACTTTTAGTCATTAATTTTATGTTTTTAATATTCCAAAATATTTTATTGCTTGTTCAAAATATGTTTCTTTTCATAAAAATTAAATTGTATTTTGTATTTTCATACAAATGTAACAACCTTTATCGCCTGTAAAGGTAAATACTTACTATGATGGACTTAGTTTTCAATATTATTTTATGCTAATATTTATAAAGTAGGCCTATTTCGTAATAAAACATGATTAAATGAATATATTTTCTGCTTCGGGTGATGTCACATGTTTAAGGCTGTTTACCGACATGCGGCAGTCCGTTATCAGGGCAGATTGTGCAGACGTTGCCCGATTGAAAATATTTTCCACTCGCCCGAACATGTATAACATTAATAATAATAATTTATGTTTAGTTATCACTGTAAATTACTTATAGGGTTCTTAAAACTATTTTTAGAAAATTTGTTTGAATTTTTAAATATTAAAAAACCTAAAACATTAATAAATATATAAAAAATGGTAAATTTCAGTTGTAAAATGTATACAATTTCTTTCGATATATCGATATTTTCATTTCGATATTTTTTAGATATCATTACTTGAACATGTGATGTATCGAAAACACGATAAATCGATATTCAAAACAAATTTGGCATTACTTTATACTACAGTTTAGTTGAATATTTTCACAGGACATACAAGATGAGATGGCGGACATGTTGGAACTGAATGAAGAGGTACAGGAAGCCTTAGGCCGCACGTACGGTATGCCTGAGATCGATGACGATGAGTTAGCCGCAGAATTGGACGCTTTGGGTGATGAGATAGCCTTGGATGACGACACTTCATACTTGGACGATGCGGTGAAAGCTCCATCGGCCCCCGACAAGGAACCGGGAGCTGAGAGTGTAAGAAATAAGGTAATGTACCGAAAAATACTGATGTAATTTTATACTAACAGTCCTACTTAGTTATTTTTATTCACAATTGAAAACAAAAAAATAAAACTGTTGAGTTAATTATATTAGAGGTGTATCAGGTGTCGCTAGTACATTGGCACTGTTCCTTAACCCTCAGAGAAACTCAATCCTGAGAAGTGGTAGTTTGGCTCGTGTAGTAAGGTTTCGTTCTTTGATCCATCTAGAAATTTTCACAAAAATTATATTAACGACAAGAACACATTAACATGCCTTATACTATACTGTTAACTTACGTCTTTAAAATATCCCTGCCAGGAATAGGATATATAGTAGGTCACCAAGTTGAATCGATGGAGATAATTCTATCTGACAATGTGGCTAGGTGGTCTAGTTCGAGCAAAAAAAGTAGCCGGGGCTCTTAAATGGACCCGATACATGTTTTTTGTCAAGCTATGGTGATATTTTTTCTAAATTAAACTGAAGTTATAAAACGTTTCATTTAAAGTAGGCCAATATACAGGGCGTCTCACGAGGAAAGGTAAAGATTTAGGAGGCGATTCTACTACTAAAAATAAGAGTCTAATAAACACGGATATGCTTGGTTTACAAATTATCCACCAATTGCTTTTTACTAAACACTTAATATCTTACTAAATAGACAAGAAATTGATGTCAAATTTTTTGTACATTTTTGTTACCTAACCTTTTACCCTTGCACAAAAATCCAGAACGTTCTTTATTACACTTTAAAAACAGCTTCCATTTAAAATGTTTAATGTTAAATATTTCTAAAACCGCTAACTGTACAAAAAAATATACGAAACAAAAAAAAGTAATTTTTTTAATAACATGATTAATATAATGTTCAAACCATCTCAAAATTGCATATAATACAAAAATGCTTTTACAAAAACAACTTTTAGTTAGCCTCCAACGAAAAAGAAGTTCACTTTAAATGAATCATGACTAGAGAGCACAGCTTCGTCTTGAGCATTATATTTCTCTTATAGGCCTATATTTAAATTTACGTATAATTTCGGTTGGTTGATTTTAATTGGCAAAACTTCAACCCACAAAACGAAAACTAACTCTTTTATGCCAAATACAGTGAAACTTCCAAATAACGGACACTGCTCGGACCGTGTAAAATGTCCGCTATTGAGAAGTGTCCGCTATTAGGAGAGATGTTTGTACTGTAGATGTACAATTAGCAGTTAATCTGCTGTGTAACAAAGCAAAAATTCATATTGTATATTTATGGTCGATAATAAAAGTGAAATAAATATTGTAATTGTTTCATAAGGGCCTACTGTATTACTGTATTAGTGTTGTGTAAACAACAGGAATAATGGTTTATTCTCACAAAAATGCACAATAAAACACAAATTATTAAATCAAATAACAGTCATTATTCATTAATCATTTACACTAAAAAAGGGTGTAAATGATCATTTTTTGCTTAAGGGTCGGCTCTAGTAAAACAGAAAGCAACCTGCGACTCCCTACAGCGGCGATAGGTTACGTGGACATTGCTCATCCTAAATCCATTTAAAACCCGCAATTATTCAAATAGCATTTTTTTTTAAATATCAAACTCTTGGGGACAAAATTCTTCATCCGAATGGCTTGGTAATTTTTTGCTACAATTAATAGTTACAACGTTACAACGTACAAAATATTTCAAATCACCCTATAGCTGCGGTAGGTTACACGGACATTGCTCAGCCTAAATCCATTTAAAACCCGCAATTGTTCAAATAGCGTTTTAAAAAAAATACCAAACTCTTGGGGACGAAATTCTTTATACATTCGTAGTTTTTCGCTATAATTAATAGTGACATCAAAAAAAAATATTAAAAATCAATGTTTTAAATTATTAATAAATATTAAACAAAACATTTTTATTAGTTTTGAAAAAGCCATTTGTATGCACATTGGCCATAGCTTTAAAATGACATATCGTTCATAATTATCCGATAAAAAATAAAGGAAAAATTTGGATTTTAATTTAACATTGGTTTTAACACAGCTAGAGCCGACCCTAAACGCTTTCGTTTCAGAGACATCACAATACACACTGTTCTCACGGTAACTTTATTCAAACTGAATTGTAAAAGGTTTTAACCACAACTGTTATTAAATGACGCAAAGAAAAGAAACCTAGTTTCCAGGAAGTAAAATTCTTGGTAAACAGGATGTCAACTTCCTGGTAAATAATGAACAAACATTGCATTGAATGTTTCGAGACACTACAATTCTTAGAAAAGGGCAACATTTTATACTCCGCTGTCCGTAATTCGGAAGTTTCGACTAACCTATTGACTACCAATTTGGTGTCCGTGTCCGTTTTTGAAAATGTCCGTTAATTAGAAACACTACAAAGGCCATAAAAGCATGAGCTCGGTCGGGGAATATAAAATAAAGAAGTGTCCGTTAAGGGAAGTTTCACTGTAGTTTGTGTTGTTGGTTTTGTTTTCTCTTGTCGTAAACTATATTCAGAAAGTTTATTGCAGACGCCCATGTTGTGGAGGGCGCTGCAGGCCACCCCCCCCCTCCCTGTGTCGCGATACCATCTGCGGCTGCGTAGTTTGCTTATATCTCGGATCCTTTCTGCATAAAGAAAAACATAGTACACATTACAAACAACGGATCGCAACACCGGTCAGATCAATTCCAGAAAAATACGAGTTTGAGCGAAAGTTTAAATTATCGAATATGTAATAAGATTTCTGTAGTTCGCTAGTTTCATTTCATGTAAATGAATGAGAGCTTGCTGTTGAAAGGGTTAAAATTTAAATACTTTTTTACAATCATTTTGAATATAATTATCTTATTTTGCTCCAAACAAATGGAAGACTGGTGGCTTCGCTCATCAACCACCTCGGTGATTTTGGCGAAGAAAATGCTAACAGATTTTTGTATACTATGATATTTTCACGGAAAGAGAATTAACTATAACAGAGATTTTTAAAATTTTTATATAGAATAGAAACTATTTTCAAGTTATAAAATATGATCAAAATGTGATACAATAAAGCAGTATTTCAAACTGGTCAGATAGACCTAGTAAAGAATAAAGGTAGTATAATTTTAATAGTGGTTGGTGTTTAAGTTATGATACAGTAAGCCTTTTTCATTTTTTGTGTTTGCTATTACCTAACCTAAACTGTTGGTTGTAGATTACTTGATTCCAAATTTACCAAGTTAGTTCGTAATGAATGTAACTGCAATTGGAATCAGATAATTTATCTGTTACTAGAGGGCTCTGCCCACTGCTCGCTTTGCTCGCCACCCCACGGTGACTCGCGTCGATGCAAATATGCAAACAGGTTATTTTATATAAATAGGCCTACTATTAAATTCTAATGTGTTATTTATTTTAATTATGATAAAACATGGTGATTTCTTATTTAAAATCCTTAATTTATTAAGGGTCTATTCTTTACGGAGCTTTACGGAAAGTATAACAATCAACATTTTTACTACATTTTCACCCCTTAGCAGGACGCAACAAAATGTCAATCTGTGATACTTTTTTTATGTATGTTTTAAGAAATAAATGTACAAATTTTCAGCTTACTACCTTTACGGAAAAAATAACAATTTTTATTGTTTTAGGAATTGTTATCATATTTTCACCCCTTAGCAGCACGCGACAAAATGCAAATCTCGTTTACTTTTCTATGTACCTTGAAACAAATAAATGTACAAAATTTCAGCTCTCTAGCTTTAAGGACAATTAATATAAAATAATTCTAGCCTATGTTACTCAAGGATAGTGTAGCTTTTTATTTGAAAACTATTTTTTCAATCGGTTCAGTAGTTCCAGAGAGCACCTTCTACATACAAACAAATAAACAAACAGATTTTACCTCTTTATAATATTACTAGGGGAGACCCCTGTGTGCTCCGCATGCCAACTCCCAATGGAACCTTCTAAAACATGTGTTATATTTTATTTATAATAAAGTTGTAGGATTAATAATAACCTCAAAACTAAGATCGTAAATAATATTAAATGTTCAAATCAAATTATTTATTATATTTTATAACAGCAGTTATAATAAAGGTTAAAAGAACCAGCAAGGCTCAGGTCTACACTTTAAAACCCCAACCTAAAAACTAGAAATACAAAAATAATTGCTTAAAATTTTGAAATCATGGAAATATTGGAGCAAACAGCTATATTATCTCTTATTTTATTAAATAGGTTGCTATAGTAATAAATGTAAATACATGACTGTGTTGGTTTATCATTCTAGGCCTAACCCAAGAATTTTTCCCACTAAATTTACAAATATTGAAATAAAAAATGTTTTTTATCGAAATGAATTGTAGCCTATGTTACTCAGGGATAGTGTAGCTTTTTATTAGTAAAACTATTTTTTCAATCGGTTCAGTAGTGCCAGAGATTACCCCCTACATACAAACAAAAAAACAAACTTTACGTCTTTATAATATTAGTATAGATCAATAATAACACCAAATCTAAGATGGTAAATAATGTTAAATTTTCAAATCAAATTATTTCATATATTTTATAACAGCAGTTATAATAAAGATTTAAAGAACCAGCAAGGCTCGGTTATAGACTTTAATAAAAACCTAACCTAAAAGTTAAAAATTTAAATAATTGCTTTAAAGTTTGAAAACAGCTGTTAGTGGAAATATTTTAACAAGCAGCTGTTTTATCTGTTAATTTATTCAATTGGTTGCTATGGTAATAAATGTAAATACATGTTATGATTCATCAGTCTAGGCATTACCTAAGATTTTTTCCGACTAAATTTACAAATATTGAAATAAAAAATATATTATCAAAATAAATTATAGCCTATGTTACTCAGGTATAGCCTAGTGTAGCTTTTTATTAGTTAAACTATTTTTTCAATCGGTTCAGTAGTTCCAGAGATTACCCCCTACATACAAACAAACAAACAAAAAAAACCATAACATTTTTACCTCTTTATAATATTAGTAAAAATATGGCTGGTAGTGGACGCCCGTTTTTTTTTACCATTTTTGACCCTTAAATTCAATATTTTGCAAAAATTTTTCATAGTGCACTTCTTCATAGTGGTATGAAGGTATCCTGAAATTTTACGTTTCTAGTTATCATAGTTTTGGCTGTACGTTGTCTGTTTAAATCGGTCAGTCAGACAGGACTTCTTTTTTTCTAAACAGATTGGTGTTTCTACGCCAATGCACCACTGTAGTTGCAAAACATCAATTTAAAATGCTCCGGTTACTGTGAGGTATGGGTCAAACAATATTGGGACCCATACGATGGTTCGTCTCATAATTCAAACTTTCCTAGATCTTTTTGGTATTAGACTTAGTAGCTTTTTGATTTAATTGTAACAATTTCTAAAAGCTATAAATGTATTCAGGTTGTGGAGAAGCAAATGGACGGTGCACGGTCGTATTCTTAAAGAGTTCTGTTTGTAATTATTTCTTTTAGTTTCCATTACAAGTTCAAGGTTTGTGCGACAAAACACATTACATTTGCTTAAGGTATGTTTTTAATATTTTATCAAATTAAGTTCAGGTTTCTCTTGCTTAAACTTTTTTTTATTCATAAAATTTAAATGATATCGGATAAATTGTTTTAGATAATTGTGCGAGGTGTGTTCAAAAAGAAACGGGAACTTTGTAATATGCAAGTTGTATTAGTTCGAACCATCGATGTATAAACACACTGGATCGCTGGCTGCGTGTATTGAAAACGGTCCGGCTGGCCTAGCCGCTTCCCCCACCACTGGAGGGACAGCAACAACACGTGAAGCATTCATAGTTAATGCAACGCTCACAAATGTTTTAATTTATTTTGCTCAGCTTCAACAACGGCACCAAACATTATTTATAAAATAATCATTTTAATATCTAAACAATATTTAATTGTTGTACAGTATGTAACACTTATTTTTATAGTAAACTAGTGGACCCAGCAATGCTTCGCTATTGCTTGATTTAATTTAAAAGTTAGTAAAGTTATTCCATTGACTTAAGTGATCGAATTTTAAGCTCTCAGTGTAAGCTTTTTTCCAAAGCCAGTTTGTGTCTTAACTGTAAGTCGAATTTAAAAACTAATATTTTGCGGGTAGCAAATTAGATTTTCAACAAAATAGTATTCTTGATTTTTTCCGTATCTCAAACCATAAGCTCACAAAATGACCGTAAACTTCAAATTTGTAAAAAAATCGTCCAAGTTTTTGTATTTCAACCACTTAGTCAACACGTTTATTCTAAACTCATTCAAAAGTGTTCCATAGCTTTTTTGTAGATAAAGGTTTAAAGAATTCATATATGCCAGTTTTGCAAGTAAACAAAATGATTGAAGTAAAATTAACAAAGTTATTAGCTCAAGGAACAAGCATCCTATTACTTTAAATGAGCAATTCTTCTATCTATCTTTGTTTGTATCTGTCGTGGATCTCGAAAACGGCTGTAACGAATTCAAAGAAATTTTGTATTTAGGTGTAGTATTGATTTTTAAGTACACCCATATAGTTGTATTTCGTGTAAAAACGCAATTTTTTAGAAAATCTAATTTAAAGTTGAAAAATTTTAACATAGGGTCTTATGGGTTGCCATGTTGGTTACAAAATTACAACGAAATAGTAAATAAAGCAATTAAAACAGCTGTTTATAAACAAGCCATGAGATTGAGTATTATCCTAAATCAGCTGTTCATTGGATAGTTTTTAATTACTATTAAAAAACAATCTAATTTATACTGTTTTAGCACGTTAGAATTAGAATAAATTGTTCTGATTTAACAATTTATTTTATAAAAAAAAGTAAACTTGGCAAAAATGGATAAATTCTAATAGTCAATTTTGTAATATAGGCCTGGCTCATTTCTGAAACATAGTATTGAGGTTATGTTTACTACTGTATATTTAGTCCTGGTTTCAAAACATTAGTTGACAGAAGATAGTAGAACTAGGACTAAAATCGTAATGAAAGTTTCTCATGTTTCTAAAGCATGTATTTGAGGTTATAATTAATCTTGTAATTACCGTTAATATATTTAAGCCTGGTTTCATAATTTTACAAACCAATGTACAAACGAGCCAAAGATTAACGAGATTCATTAGCGAATTTTCCAACTGCGAGCGAAGCGAAGCGTCCAGGGGCAGAGCCCCTAGTGTTTAGTAACGAAAGGAAAAAGTTCAACTTTAGGCCTATATAAAAAGTAGTAAACATTTTTTGTAATTTTTTTCATAAATGTAAAAAAGTTTCGTAATTTAGTTCTAAAATAGAACTGTATAAAAGTATTGATCAATCTCAAATTTCTTATTTTGAAAACACCAGTTTTTATGTTCCTTCTACAAGACTGCTAACAAAACTAGGCCTGTTTTGAATAGTAATTTAGGAATACTATTTCCTCTGCCCAAAAATGACATATTATTATAAAAAAGTGTAGAGGATAGATCAAAGAATTGAACTGTATATAACAACAACAACGTGTATCACTGTCCATCTATCACGCTGCCCACCGCGGGTCTATCCCTCCAGTGGAGGGGGAAGCTCCACGCCGGCCGGCTCGTTTCTCGAACCTTTCGGACTACTCAGCGCGCAATCCAGTGTGTTTATACATCGATGGTTCGAACTGCATAATGTTTTCGTTATTGTGTTGGTAAACATGTTTGAAAAGTGTACGTACATTGATAGCCATATGGGATGTTCAGTCTGTTGTCAGCTGTTAAAGATGTTACTCTCTGACTGGACTGAATAGATGAAAATCAGACGATGCAAAGTCTTGATTATAAAGTGGGTGTGGCAACAACACCCAATAAAAACATTAAAGTAAATTTTTTTAAGTAAGGAAGTTTATTATCGCTTCTTTACAAGACCAACAGTATATGAAATCTTAAACTAAACATACTACATCTTCTATCAAATATATACACCATTTTACAATATGTACTGTAATTCGAATACAGTAAGTTGTAATTATTACTTTCAATAAGAACACAAGTGAAACAATAAAAACCCCGAGATATATAAAACACCTGTTTGGGGCAACAAAAACAACAAAATAATAATAAGAAGAAATAAATTTAAAAAAAGAAACAATATATTTATATGTATTTACTACTAAAGTGGGAAGTCGAAGAGGGGAATGCAGCCGCCCAGTTACAATAACCATTACAGTTTTACAGAATCTAGAAAAATTTACTCAAAAACAGCTTCTAACATTTGATTACATAACATACGGAAACAATAAATTATTTAACAATAAAACAAAACAAAACTACCGTTCTCGACATTTAAATCTATAGATTAACTTACATCACTAACCTAGCATTCACTCATACACACTAAATATCACTCATTCATTCCTTTTTTATTCTCTCAAGAAATAACTTTAAAGAAGAAGTCAATGTTTTTGACTTCAATTAAATGTTTCCTCAATAATCTTATAAACCTAAATTTATTTCCACGAGTTTTAATATTTTCCGGTAAACAATTAAAAACGGTGCTAAATATGTATAAGATTTCCTAAATACAGAAAGGTTGGGTTTAGGTACATTGACATAAAATTTGTTTCTTAGTTCTCCACTCCTTGATGTCAACCTACTATTTTTATTCCCACTCCTGCTAAAGAACCTCAAAGTTCTCAAAACCTTATATACTGTCTGTGAGACATAAGAATAGACGTGGATCAGCTCGGCAGAAAATGCTGTATTCAGCGTTAGTATCAAAGATTTTGAAGGCGTGGAACATCAATCCAATACTCGGAGCCTCTTGTTATGACAGGATCGTTGTATCTTCTTGACATGTTTATGTTTGTCCAATCGCAACTAACACTAGCTTAGATTTATTCAGTCAGTCTGGTGCAATCTCGTGCGGCGAATGGTATTCTTTTACGAAGTGGAGTCAAAGTATAATATCATTGAGTTTTAAATCATTGTAAATTTATTATTTCTATTGAAAGTGTGTTTTATGAAATAATTTGTGTACGAGTTTTATTGTGAACGTTCCATTTCAAAGTATGAGTGAATGTTCTAAGTGTAAATATAATAGGTAGGCCTACTGTATTAATGTGCTCGATTGGCTGAGTGAACACGGTAAAGTTATGGACCCTTCTACGAGAAAAACGGACTTGATTACCGAAATTGAGCTGAAAAAGCACACGTCAACAAAGTGTGAAGATTGCCTCCTTCCTTGTGTGATATCAATCCGATAGAGTATGCGTGGGCTGAAATGAAAAACTATGTCCGATCAAAAAATGTTGCGTGTGACATGTCATTAAAACGTCTTCAAGAGCTGGTGAACGAAAGTATTAATCATGTTACAAAAGAAAATTGGCAAAACTTCGTAAGACATGTTCAGTCCATTGAGGATGATTACTGGCGCAGTGACAGCGTGGTTGAAGACGCTATAGACCAATTCATCTATACTTACTTAATATTATTTACTTTTAATATAATAAGCTTAATCGTAATAATGTTTCGATAATCTTGTTTCAACTACACTAGAGCTCCGATTATCCGAAACAATTTTATTGGTGCCTTCTAAATACATCTTTTATTTATTTAAAATAAATATGGTACTTTAAAGACCGGCTTTCGGGTAATCGGTGCTCTAATTTACTAATGTACTAATTTAGTTTTATTTTTGAGATTTTCTTAATCATAAAGAATAATCAAAGCATAGCGTAGTATGTACACACATCAGTTATGCTTGAAGTGAGAGCCGTGTTCTTCCTAGCAAGCGCCTGCAATAGTAAGCAATTATCCGCGTCTATACTTAACTCTCACGGTCAGTACATATAAACTCCCCAATGGTAAAATATCCTAAGGGTTGATGTGTGCTCATTTTTCTGCTTGTTTGAATCATCCTTATCCTCATGATTGTTATTCATTATCCTTATGAAATACTTTTGCAATGTCATAATGGGTTTTACTGTGGTATAATACTCTACTCCCCAAACCGAGAGACAGTACTTAAACTTTGAGTTCACCAGAGCGTAGTAGAGGGTCTTTAAAATATTCCCATTGCATATATATTTTAGCATAAAAAAAACGAATGTACTTGATCAATTTATTTTTTAAGTAACTTACGTGTTTTTTCCATGTCAACCTGGAGTCAACAAACAAACCTGTATTTGATATAAACAACCTGTTCTATAGAAAAGCAAGTGCATTTAGTTAAGTTACAATTGTTATACTATGATGCTTTAAAGGCTCAGCAAAGAAGGAGCTTTGAGAAATACTGAAAATGATATATTTTGTCTTCGGGCTCATGATCATATAATTTTGCGCGAACCACCAGCGCAAAGCGAATATGTCATTCTGCATTTTTGCTTTGAATTGTTCCTCATAATCAGCCGTTATAAAACAAAGCGGAATCATCAGCGAAAGCTACTAGGTCGCCCATGAATTTTCCATTGCATAGACTTTTTACATATATGAAAAACAAAGGACCAGAGAGCACAGTACTCTGTGGGATACCATATTGAACATTTCCTGTATCGCTGAAACTATCATTTACTTTTGTTTGTTGCATTTCGGCCGGTTTCACACTTTCGGTTAACGGAAATCTAATCACCAAACTTTGCTCTTCTAGCGCACCCCGTTTTGTGAATAGATGACATTTAATATTAATTTACGTACTTGCCTTAGCAATCCTTTTAGAAGTTTTTTCTCGTTTACAGCTCCTTCACCTTTTCATTTTTAGGCATCATCATAACGATTACAAAAAACACTTCTCACAATTACACTTATTAACAGAGATTATTTTTATATTTATCAAATAAATTAATAAAAACATAACAAATAAAAACACAAAACGACAATTGGTAATACATTTATTTAAGTCACAATATGCATATTTATTTATTTATTTTTATTTAGTCGCAAATTGTGATTTAAATAAAATTAACAAGTGTCTTAAATGTATTACCAAGTGTCGTTTTATGTTTTTATTTGTTATGTTTTGATTCATTTATGTGTTAAATATCAAATTAATCTCTGTTATGATGATGATATCACTGTTAATTCGTTATGATGATGCCTGAATATGAAAAGGTGAAACAGCTGTAAATGAGAAAAAACTTCTAAAAGGATTGCTAAGGCAAGTACGTAAAATAATATTATATATAATAGCAATCGGATATGGCTACAAATACAATAATAGATGATATTTTGAAGTGAACAAAAAAAAGGTTATGTCTTGAATTCCTTCTTTCAGATGTTTGAATTTGCCCTCAGTG
>JAGFPH010006532.1:2071-17373 GCA_018207615.1 Philaenus spumarius | reverse complement strand
AAAAAATGTTCAATTACGAAAGGAAAAAGTTCAACTTTAGGCCTACATAACAAGTCGTAAACATTTTTTGTAGTTTTTTCGTAAATGTAAAAAAGTTTCGTAATTTAATTCTAAATAGAACTGTATAAAAACATTTATCGATTTCAAATTTCTTATTTTGAAAACACCAGTTTTTGTGTTCCAAATACACGATTGCTAACAAAACCGCCTAATTTGAAAAGTAATTTACTAATATATGCTTTGCCCAAAAATGAAATATTATTAAAACAAAGTGTAGAGAATAAATCAAAGAATTGAACTGTAAACTTGTATATTACCTCATCATAAAAGTTTTTTACTTAGAATCTATTGAATTAAAAAAGTAAGACGAAACAAATGAAACCTCGTGCGGACAAAGGAAATTCAAAATATGACCGTTGAAGACAATGGAAACAGCCTTGTTTTGTAAACTCAAGCGGTAGTATGAATTCTGTGCAAATATGAACTTTCAACTGCTGTTTGAATAACATCTAAAAAGTCAAATATAGTTTGCTTTACACCAAATGAAAGATTGGACTTTGGTCTATAAATAGATATCAAAAAGTCTATTGAAATAATTTGAATTATAAAAGAAATCTCGAACGCAAAATGTGTTGTTTTATTGGTTGAAATCTGCTCAATTGCAAAGGTTTACAGACAATTCCATATCTTTGGAACTATTTGTCCGATTTTGGATTGGATGGCAGTTTCAGATAGGTAAAAGTGTGATGAATCCTTCAGTATACAGATATAACTCAGAAAAATACCGGGCGGGTTGTATTGAAAGACATAGAAACTGGAATTAAAGGTAGTTTTGGTGCATTAAAATTTGCGCTACATTGGCTTTTAGAAAACTAAAAAACTGCAACGATGATTACGTATGTAAATATACGGTTTAGAAAAAACTTGTAAATGCAAAAATTAAAGTTTAGATCATTTCCTTTCCAACGGTTTTCGATTTATTGCAATTGGATAGTTTTTAGTGGGTGAAATATTCATTACAAGTAGAGTTGTCAAAATTGATCGTTTTCTCGTGCCACGCCCCCACGACCACTCAAATTGAGTAGTCTGACAGTTGCAGGGTTAAAAAACTACACCTCCAAAAATGCCAAAGGCAGTCCGTTCATTTCTGAAACATAAACTCCCCTACTGAATAAAAACAGTTTTAGAACAGATATGTTGTTAACACCTTTTTAAATTTATTTACACTTTCAATTTGCTTGAAATAACTGGGAATTTTATTATATATTTCAATACATCTATAGTTTAGTGCTTTCTCATACACTGGTTTTATGTAAAGGATAATCGAACAAATGTTTACATCTTGTTGAATATCCATGTTCGGTTTTATATTTTAGAAATTGAGAATAGTTTGCTGTAATAAAACACAATACGTTCTATATACATATATATACAGGGCAGGGGCGGTATTCCATGCTTTTTAAAATGTGGTTTACAAGAGTCATAGTATTTTAAATTGAAAATTATCCTAACAATTTTCTTCTGTTATATATTTATTAATATAATATTTATAGCAAAGAAACAAATTAGATATAAATAGATACAATATAAATTATGCAAAAATTTCAAAGAGAGCATGTGACCTTAAATAAAAGAAATTTTAAGTGTACCTTACGTACCATGGATTTTCTTATTTTAAAAAACACTGTCGATCTATAAACCCACTTGAAATACTGGAAGATCTTGTTGCGTTGTTATTGCTGAGACGAGATGTCGGCTATTGTAATGATCAGAAATTACAATTTGTGAAATATTTCAAACAAATTGTACGAGACAACTATAACATGACTTGACTGTAAGTCACAGAATGAAGAAGCAGGAAACTTCCACTAGCGTGGTTTTTTTTAAAACAGAACCTGTTGCATTGATGTTATTCACCCCGGTTTGGTTTATGGAATAAGTTCAAAGTTTTTTTGTGATTTCTCGATTCTACGATCGATTATAAAATGATTCATTGAATTTTTAGCTTACACCAACTCAATCTGGACTTGGATTGATTTGAATTGTCTGGTTACATCTCAGATTGTCTTTCTTAAACTGTTTAGTCATTGGCTGATTTCACACTTGCCGATACGACACCGACTCGGCACCGACACAATATCGGAACGATGTTGTCGGTCATGAAAACTAACTTAAACTTAAGAGTAGCTTTCACACTCACCGACATATTGGTGTCGTGTCGTTACAGGCTCCAACATGTCGGCGAGCTGCTGGTCTCCCTTCTTTATCGGTACGATATCGTCTCAGTTTGTTTACTGGTTGCTATGGTAATCAATCAATAATAATTTGGCCTTGTTAAATATTTTTTTCTGTTAGATAAATAATAAATATGTCTCATTTTAAATATGAAGTTGTGACATTAATTGAACTTGTGGAAAGTAAGCCATGTTTGTTTTTTTACTGAAGACATGAACAAACAATTTTTCACCGAATAAAGATATCGGAAAATAATTTGTATAACCCCATAAATTTTATCAGTATTTATGCAAGGTTAAGCCTAGAAAGTAATTTTAAGTCTAGGCCTAACCTAAAATCATTTGTATGTATTTTGCCGTTAAGATAGGTAAAATAAATTAAACAAACACACAATAATTTTAGGTTAGGAAAAGATAGTGAACCAACATTTTATGTTTATTGAATGTATTTACAATTAATGGACATTTAACTGTGTTTACCATCTTAGCTTTGATGTTATAATTAATTCTACACCTTTATTATAATAACATTAAATGTATGGAAACAGATAATATTTGTATAAAAAACAAAATAATAATATACGGCAATTGAAAGATTAAAATTATGTGTGTATGTTGCCTTTAAGGCTGGTAAAAGAATTGAAGAAAAGGAGTGATGAACTTCGTTCCTGAAGGGGGTTCCACGACAGCACACATTTACTTTTTTTATTAGCTATGTAATTTGTTGGCAGACGGATTATGTTCCTTAAACATTTTTTGAACATTCTTGTTTGTCCTATGTATTTTTTGGGTCAATCTACACGATAGCTTGTACAATTATTGGTCGTGTCGGTATCGGCGTCGAGTCGGTGAATGTGAAAGACGTCTGCCGATATCGTGACGAGCATTTTGCCTTGCGTAGTTGTAGTCTGTTGTGAACTTGACTACAGGTGTGAACTCTGCGACAATTATGAATAAGTTAGTTGACACTATGAGTTTGAGATTATTTTGTTGTTGTTTGTTTATGTTATTTAATCAACTTTGAATAGAAAGTTAAGTACAGAACAGCATGTATTTGTGTTACAATCAGGGTGGAAATATGACCATAATTACAGTGATGTTTGTGATTCGTTTGTGGAACGTTTTCCAAACATCGAACCTCCATCTCGACAAGGTATTTGGAAATTAAATGTAAGATTCGAAGAGACTGGGTCAGCGACGGAGCTTTCTCGTTCAGGTAGGCCAGTGTTTGTAACTGCAGAAGAGAAGGTTAATGTTGTTGAACAATGTTTTGTGCACTCACCTACTAAATCTCAAAGGAAAGCGTCCAATGAGTATGGAATAGCAAGAACAAGTCTACGAAGGATGCAGAAGAAGCTGAAATTGATAGCATATAGGCCTATTTTACTTCAAGGCCTACACGCAGATGATCCGGACAGGCGTTTGGAATTCTGCGATTGGTACACAATCCGTCGAGAAACTGGTCAAATGTTTTACAAAAGCGTTCAAATGTAGCAACAGCTATAAAAAATACAAATAGAAAAAGAACAGAAACAGTTTTACTTACTCAAATGTAAACTTTCACTTTCAAAGCGCATAAGCTGTTTGCCCTTATCTACATGTAACTCAAGTCTGTCAAAATAACTTTTTCTGTTCCTTACATTCATAAACATGGCCATGGTGATGACTACTTTAAAATCGTAGTGTGGTCCCTCTCGCACTAGAAAAAAAGCTAGTTAAAACTAAGGTAAAAACCTAGAGCCAGCTTTTTATTCACAGTTCAGCACTAGCAATTTTTAAATTACAAGTTACAACTAGAGGGCTAGTTAGTTGTATCTACTTTTTATTCACTCAGAATCTAGTTACAACTTGAAAATCACTAAAAGGTAGTGGTAACTTTAACTACCTTTTGTTCACTCCACTAATTGATTAACTATACTAGGTTCATAAGTTAAAGTTTTAGTTGATATTGTACTGTAAGGGTTCCTACAGAATTTTGGTAATTTATTTCCCTGGCCTCTCTTGACTTGTGGATTATAGGAACCTAGAGTTTGTATGTGTACGGTTAAGTTTATTGTTTAGTTAAGGCGGATGTATTTGTTATGTAAAGTATTGCATGTCGCAATAGAATAATTTGTTAAACATGTATTATGGAATAAATTTCTTCAAAACAATCTTTGTCATGCAGTTCTTGTCCATTGTAACAGTTTATTGGTATTGTGGCTCTATTTTATTACTTTCTCCACCCTATACGTAGTATATGGAGAAAGTATTGTTTTCGTAAAAATGTTCGAATTTGAATTTTCAGTTGAATTATCTGTTTTGGTGCTCCCAGAACCCCAAAAAATGGTTTAGTGCAATTATCTGTGTTGGTGCTCCCTGAACCCAAAAATATTTTTAGTGGAATTTTTTGTTTTGGTGCTCCCTGAACCCAAAAAAGTGTTTTTAGAGTGGTGTCTGTCTGTCAGTCTGTCAGTATGTATACACGACCAGAGAGGACACTATTGGTCCGATTTTCATGAAATTTGGTATGTAGGTACTAAAAACTAATATCTCCAGGCGTTTTTTTCATTTTTTGGAATTTTTAATTTTTAAGGGTAGTTTACCCCTAAAACCTATAAAAAACGACAAAAATGCAAATTTCTCAAAAACGGCTCTAACGATTTTGATCAAATTTTCAGTATTTATAGTGCTTAAGATGCCAAACAAAATGACACCACCCGCTTTTATCAAAACTTCGGCGTTTTATAATTATGGGGAAATGTTTAAAAATAAACAAGTTTATGTTGTCAATCTAGCATCGGGCGGCGGCCGCACGGGGTAGCACCATGGTAGCGATCACGGCCAGTAATTCAAAGGTCGCGCGATCGAATCCCGCCTTGGACAATAATTTTTTTATACGATTGACGTAGGTAGAATATTATTTTTTTGTTTTGTTCTAAAAAGTAATAAATAAAATGATTGAAAACAATATTATTTTGACTACAGTAAGTTGGGAGAAAGTTTGTGTCAGTTAACTGATACCGTTTATTTAATTAGGGATAGAGGAGTCCAAAAACTCCCCACCACTCCGATCCAACAAGATCTATTCTGGTATGATTTTCCCTACAGTGATCATCCCAGATCCTTCCAGGAATCTTAGAAACCAAGAAGGGTCTTGGGATCAACACCACGGAACTCTTCCGGGTTAACAGCACTTCTGAGTACCATGAATCAGGAGAGCCTCACACTCGCACAGCAGGTGTTTCAATTCCAAGAGAGCAGAAGACAGGAGTCCTCTGAAACCAGCCCCATTTTTTGAGATGGTCTTGGCCTGGCAGTAACCTACAATCCGCCTAAGATTGTTTTGTTTCTACCCAACAATAGAAGCTTTTGAATTACAGAGACAGATGAACATTTTACCCTGTCTAAACTCAGGAGAATTCCAGTGTGAGAACCAACTTTTCTCTGTTCAGATTTCAACAACATTTCTTAACCCTCTAACTGTCAGACCACTCAAATTGAGTGGTCTCAACGCTCTGCCGTAGTGAATTGTGTAGTCTGTGACAACTCAACTTGTATTGAATATTTCACCCACTAAAAATCATCCAATCACAATAAATCAGAAACCGTTGGAAAGGAAATGATCTAAGCTTTAACTTTTGTATTTACAAGTTTTTCCTAAAACGTATATTTACATACGTAATCATCGTTGCAGTTTTTTAGTTTTCTAAAAGCCAATGTCGCGTGAATTTTAATGCGCCGAAACTACCTTTAATTCCAGTTTCTATGTCTCTCCCTACAGCCCGCCCGTTATTTTTTCTGAGTTATATCTGTATACTGAAGGATTCATCACACTTTTACCTATCTGAAACTTCCATACAATCAAAAATCGGACAAATAGTTCAAAAGTTGTGGGGCGTTTTGTAGACCCTTGCAATTGGTCAGATTTCAACCAATAAAACAGCACATTTTGCGTTCGAGATATCTCTTATAATTCGAATTATTTCAATAGACTTTTTTATATCTATTTATAGACCAAAGTTCAATCTTTCGTTTGGTATAAAGCAAACTAAATTTGACTGGTTAGGTGTTATTCAAACAGCAGTTGAAATTTCATATTTGCATAGAATTCATACTACCGCTTGAGATTGCAAAACAAGGCTTTTTCCATTGTCTTCTACGGTCATATTTTGAATTTCCTTTGTCCGCCCGAGATTTCATTTGTTTCATCTCACTTTTGTAATTCAATTGATTTTAAGTAAAACACTTTTATGATATGGTAATATACAAGTATACAAGTCAATTCTTTGATTTATTCTCTACACTTTGTTATAATAATATTTCATTTTTGGGCAAAGCATATATTAGTAAATTACGTCACAACTAGGCCTAGTTTTGTTAGCAATCGTGTATTTGAACACAAAAACTGGTGTTTTCAAAATAATAAATTTGAAATAGATAAATGTTTTTATACATTTCTATTTAGAACTAAATTACAAAACTTTTTTAAACTTACAAAAAAATTACAAAAAATGTTTACTACTTGTTATGTACGCCTAAAGTTTAAACTTTTTCTTCCGTTACTGAACATTATTTGTTTCATGAGCTAATCACTTTTACAATTTTACAAGAGTAAATTTTTTACTGGCATTTATGAATTCTTTGAACTTTTTCCTACAAAAAAGCTATGGAACACTTTTGGATTGGGATAAAATTACTATTTTTGGCGAATTTTTGAAAAAAATGCTTGTAAAACGCTAAAAACGGCTTTTCATCGAAAAAAATTAACATTGACAGTTGTAGGGTTAAGTGGCCCTTAAGCCTACCACAGAAAGGATCTGGGCCAATTAAGAGCTTTCTGGCCCCAACTCTAGCAAGGCTATCCACCGCCTCATTACCCTTGATGCCCTCATTGTCAGCCACCCTTAAAGAGTAGCGTCACTAACTAGCCATTTCACTCAGTATTTTAAAGCAGTCTCAAACTAGCCTTGATTCAAAAGAGAATGATTCCAGCACATTTAAAACAGCTTGGTTACCAGAAAAGATATCAATTCTAGCTCCCTTAATTTCCCTATTAAACATTTCATGTGCATAGAGTTCAATCGCAACAACCTCCCGCCTGACAAATTTATGGGAAGGAACACATAGCCCTAGATAAGCTAAACTAGGAACATAGACTCCTGCTCCAACTCCGCTGTTCGTTTTAGAGCCATTTGTTGTTTTTTTTTTTAGAAAAGAGTTAAGCGATTTTTAGTAATAGCCCTGTATTCCCCACCTCTGTTTTCTATTCCCTAATTAAATCTGGAATAAATTGACGAGAAATTTAAGATTCATAGTACACATTCATCAATCAAAAAACAGTTATAATTTTAAAAGATAAAGTAAGTAAAAACAAAAACTAGGTTATAATGTACCAAGTAACTAAATACAAATTGCATATACTGTAAGCTTACTTACATTTTCCACTTCTACCGAGTCATGTTAGGGAGACAATTTGAACAGATCATCTACTCTGCTTCATGTTTAGGCGGTCTTGTTCATCCAGAATAGACTTCCTGAAATAGAGAATTATCAGATTTAGCACGCTCTAAATCAGCCTATTATAATACTATATAGTTCTACAGTACAGCAATATTTACAGTGTTTCTGTAATTCATTACTATAGTCTACATTTTGTTTCATCTTCTTTGGCCATCTTATTGGAACGAAGTTCCTTAACACGGATTGCGGTATTAGTTGACAAATAGAAAATGTAATGCGTAACGAAAAAAAGTATATTTAATTGGTTGCTGTGGCAAGGACAAATATAAAGCACGAGTAACATAAAAAGCTTTACCAAATTGGTTGTTATGGCAATGAAAGTAAATACATTCAAGAAACATGTGTTTTGGTTCATCAATTTAAACTAAGAGATGATCGGTTCCGTCCGGCGTACTTCAGATATTAAGTTCAGATATTATCGTCAAGCGCTGAAATTTGAGGTTAGGCCTAGAAAGTAATTTTCAGTCTAGGCCTAACCTAAAATTATTGTATGTATGTTGCCGTTAAGACAGGTAAAATAATTTAAACATACACACAATCATTTTAGGTTAGGTCTAGACGGATGAACCAACATTTTATGTTTATTGAATGTATTTACAATGAATGGACATTTTAACTGTGTTTACCATCTTAGCTTTGATGTTGTAATTAATTCTACACCTTTATTATAATAACATTAAACGTATGGAAACAGTAAATATTTGTATAAAAAAACAATTTAATAATAAATGGCAATTGAAAGATTAAAATTACGTGTGTATGTTGCCGTTAAGGCTGGCAAAAGAATTGAAGAAAATGCGTGATGAACTTCGTTCCTCAATAAAACATATAAGTAAATATAGTTTAAATCGCAAACGTTGTAAGTAGATTATACATTTCAATTTGTGTTAAGACAGTTCTCGAGGTTAAATGCAGATAATATTGTAATAAATGTAACAAAATAAATTCACAATTCAAAACCGAGACAAATTAAGTAATTTTTTGGTTCGAGCTTCTGTATATAGAACTAGGGGAAACACCTAAATGTTCCGCACGCCAACCCCATTGGAACCTTCTATACAATTTTTTTTTTTTTTTTTATTTATTATTTTAATCTACAATCAGTCAACAGACTATAATTAGATTAGATACAGTAAAAAAAATGGCGTTATGAAGATAGTGGAGCCACCGCCCCGCAATTCTTCCTAGTCAGATAGCATGTCCTTCCGCTTCAGTCTTCTGACAGAACATGGCGTTAACAACAGCCTGGCAAGAGGGTTAGGATGTCCCGAAAGACGATTCATGTAATTCCTACTTCGACGAACAATTTCCTCTTGGATCGTTGGCATGTCCAGATAGTCATGGATCTCAGAGATGGAGGATTCAAAATAACTCGTAGAATGTTATTTTGGGCCCTCTGCATGCATTGTATAGTGGACTTGCTTGCAGTGCCCCAAAGTTCGATACCATAGGTCCAAATAGGTTTGAGGATTAAACAATAGACTAAAAGTTTGTTGTTAAGAGACAGAGCAGATTTTCTACCTAGGAGCCAAAGTAGGTTTCTAAAACGATTGTTGACCACATCTCTCTTGTTCCTGACTTGATTTTTCCAAGTCAAACGACGATCAAAGTAGAATCCAAGATACTTAACGCATTCGGACTGAGGCAAAATATCATTCCCCAACTTAACTGGGGCACATATCCCTTTACGTAAAGCAAAGGTAACGTGATGTGATTTGGATGCACTGGCTTTTATACGCCACTTAACTAACCAGGCATTTGTAATGTCCAATTGTCGTTGCAATCTGCTGCTAGCTTCGTCTGAACTATTATTACACGAGAGGAAAGCACAGTATCATCTGCAAACGTTGCAACAGTAATGCCTGGTAACTGTGGCATATCACATGTGAATATATTGTACAACACAGGGCCCAGTACCGAGCCCTGCGGAACACCTGCATAGCAGTTATAGAGGGCAGACCTCGCCTCACCATGCTTAACCTGAAAGACTCTCCCGGACAGATAAGAGTCTAATACCATTCTATACACATAATCATGTTATCTTATCTTTGAAATAAAGGTGTGGGATTAATAATAACCCCAAAGCTAAGATGGTAAATAATGTTACATGTTCAAATCAAATTATTGTGTACATTTTATTACAGCAATTATAATAAAGGTTAAAAGAACCAGTAAGGTCTACATTTTAATAAAAACCATAAACTAAAAGTTAGAAATACAAATAATTGCTCCAATGTTTGAAATCTGCTGTTAATGGAAATATTGGAGCAAACAGCTGTTTTATCTGTTATTTTATACAATTGGTTGCTACGGTAATAAATGGAAATACATGTGTTGGTTCATCAGTCTAGGCCTAACCTAAGATTTTGTTTCGACTAAATTCACAAATATTGAAATGAAAAATGTTTTTTATCTCAATGAATTATAGCCGATATTACTCAGGGATAGTGTAGCTTTTTATTAATAAAACTATTGTTTCAATCGGTTTATAAGTTCAAGAGATTACCCCCTACATACAAACAAACAAATTTTACCTCTTTATAAGATTAGGATTTCTAAACTTATTAGTTTTTAGTATCTAATAAATCAGTCTGTGATTTTTCGCGGGGGCTTACTAGTACAAAATAAACTCACTGTTTTTGCAGTCCAGAGCTAAAGCCTGTCTGGAATGTAAGGCTAGATATTTTTTTTGGTTAGGTAATATAAAACATTTTGAACGATCGCTGTTTTGAATTGGATTGTTGGAACATACTTTTTTGTCGACTTTTATGTATGAAACAAAGCTCATAATTATCAGCTAGCTAGAAGACAAGTGGAAAAACAAACTGCCCTCTGTAAAAATCTAGAATTTTTCGGGCGTTGTAATAATATTATTGTGAATTGTGTTTGGCTAAGAAAAAATACTTAAAACTATTGGTAGAGGATAGTGATGTAAAACGCCCGGGCGTTTAAATGTCGGGGCATATGCCCAAATAAACGCCAAAATCCATAAGCGCCCGGGCGTTTATCCAGTTAAAGGCTAATAAACCTAATTAATGGAAATTAATTTGAAGACCACTCTTCTAAATAACTTTTTAAACCTCTTATTATACATATTTACATAAAAGCCTACATTGAAATAAATAATTACTTGTATAATATGTTATTTTATTGGTAGGAAGTGTTGACTCTCACTTGTCAACAAGGAGAAATGATTTAGACTGTAAATAAGCTTTATATAGGTTTGTTTTTATTAACATTATCTGGCTAATGTAAATATAGAATTATACATATGTATATTAGAGGATAACACAAGAGGAATCAGTCTTAAATCATTATGGGCATAAACAATACTTGAGGTCTTCGTACTCAATTAGTTTTTTTGGTAAAAATTGGTAGGCCTAAGTAAAAACATGAATGATTGTACAACAAACATAATTATATATATATTTTTTAAACCAGTGTTGGACCATATAAAAGCAAAATGAAAATAATTATTTTTATAAGTGCCTTTTCATGTTATTGAAATACAAAGTTGTTAAAAAGCACTTTTTTACTAACAAAACCTTAATACTTAACTATAAATTCAATTATTCATTATAAATTTACCTTATGCACACATTTATGACTTCCAGAGTAGAAACCTGCTTAAGTAGCAGTTAGTAAATTAGATATTATTTAACAATTTTGCAATAAAATGCTTATTCAAAACACCACATTGAAAAAAATACAAGTTTTAGGGGTTTATTTTAATGGTTTAAGTTGTTTGTCAACTTATCTCTTGATAATAACCCCCTCCCTTAAAATGTTAATTTTAAGAACACAACTAAGCACTGAAGGCAGTTAAAGATTAAAAACATGAACTATAATAATTAAAACATGAAATATAATAGTTAAAACTGCCTTAAACTAAATTTTTTATAAACGCCCAGTTTTTGGGCGCTTAAAATCGCTTTGGGCAAATGCCCGGGCATATGCCCATTTTTAAACAACCAGCCCACTGGGCATATGCCCGGCCCACATCACTAGTAGAGGATTCTGAGACAACCTGAATATTAATAAAAAACGCTCACATTCAGTAAATAAATAAAAATGTATTGTGCAAAGTTTTATCCGGCCCCTTTGATGCATCATTGGATGTCCAAGCGACCCCTTCAATCAAACATTATGCAGTTACACTCAACCGCTACAACAGTTGCATACTCCACTAACTGCAGGCGCGCAGGTCAATATTGGACGCTAAACATTTAAGACGAGACGTATTAAAATCTGTAAACAAGAGAGTTTATTTCCAACTAGCTGCTGTACCCGTGCTCTGCACGCCAACCCCGTTGGAACCGTCTATACACATAATCATGTTATCTTTACTTTATAATAAAAGTGTAGGATTAATAATAACACCAATAAATATTAGATGGTAAATAATGATGTTCAAATGAAATTATTTCTTATATTTTACGTGAAATTCGTTAAAGCCGTTTTGAAATTTGGATAAATACAGAACTCCCTCGTTTAATAGTATAGAATTATAAATTTGGTTAATTTGGTTGCTATGGTAATGAATATAAACAAACGACATGTTGCTAAACATTTTATACAAACAGCTGATATTTTTATAGATAAAATTGAAGGTTAAAGAAGTTTTCAAAGCCAGTTTGGCGGTACCCTGATGGAATTTCTAAATAAAAATATGCTCATTTTTTAATCTGGGAACCTAAAAATATCCATGAAAAATTTCAGCTCAATAAATCCAGTAGTTTTTACGTGATTGAGTAACATACATACACACACACATACACACACACAGACAGACACCATTAGATTTTTATATAATAGTATAGATAAGTTCATTTAATACAACATTCCGCTTTCCTGCATACAGGGTGGTTCGAAATTACACGACAATACGTATTTCAGGAGAAAAGTATGAAAATAATTCGATCACGCAGCTGAACCGCTGCGGTATTTCAATAATGATTCGTTTCTGTGAGTAATCTGAAACACGGGTGAAATCTTTCGCCAGCTAACTCTCTAACGAAGCATTCCCGGATCTATGAATAGGCCTATATGAACTTTTTCATTATTTTTTGCTAGTGGAATCAGCTCAGAAAGTGCTCGGAACATTATGCAAATAACTTATTATTTTCGCTCATAATAACTTTAAAATATTTTGTTTCTAGAGTAATTCTGGTTATTGTTGACAACTACCAAGAAATATTTTTTTTCTTTTTTTTGTCAAAATCTCTGTTACCCTTTGAGCTACAGAAAAAATAAAAAAACCATTGTGTTTGTCATTAAAAAAGTAAACTTTTTTGTCTCTCGTAATTCTTTTGTAAAGTTAGCGGTTTTTGAGATATTTGACATTAAAAATTTTAAAAGGCCGCCATTTTGAAAATATTTAAAATAATGTTCTAATTTTTGGTACAGTAATAAAAAGTTAGGGAACAAATAGATATACAAAGTTTGAGCTTAATATCTCTTCTACTTCCAAAAATATTAGGTTTTTTGTAAAAAACACATACAGATAGACAGACGAAAAAATAAGCTTCGTAGACCCATGTTTACATTGTAAAATATGTTTGTTTGATCCAAGGAACATATCCACAAAAGGGGTCCAGAGAGTTCGAGGACACCCTGTATTAGTAGAATTTGTTTGCACCTCAGACTCCAGCCCCGGCTCACGCGCCACTTCGTTCCGCTCGCAGCGGAAAAACTCGCTCAACGAGTTCGCATCCCGGCCTTCAGCTTCGGACCAAAAGCTGCCTCCACGGTGAAATCTCCTTCGTGGATTCGAACCTTGTACTTTTATGGTGTTTTAGGTTTTTATCGATTTTGGGGAACCAGACGGGCTTTATAGGTCGTGTAAAAAAAAACGAAATATGCAGAATAATCTCCTGGTTTGTCGCTCGACCGCCCGCCGTAGTAGACGTCTACCGGGCAATTTATATGTGTTATGTGTCGTGAGTTGTATGTTGTTGTGTTTTTGTAATGTGAACTTTTAATTTATTTATTAAATAATCTGATGATGAAATATAGGTTTCGAAACGCGTCATTATAAAAAAAACGCAGACGAAGTCACAAGACGGAAACAATAAGGTAAAAATATTAAAAGGTTTGTATACAAACTAATTTTCAACTTTTCCCATTTATAAAAGATATCACATTTCATTTCAAGTGCATGGTTTTTTCGAAAAATAAATCTTTAGGAAGCAATGCATATTGAAGATGTATAAAAGGTGAAACATATTTTAAACCAGACCTTTTCTATAAACATTGTTTATGTTATATTTTATAGTGGGTTTGATACATACATGTATGTTTAACTAGCTGACCCGTACGGCGTTGCCCGTGGTGGTTGGTATTTTCAGTCTTTTTAACGTAATTGTATTCTTTTTAAGTGTTCAGTCAGTGAGTGGTATTTGGCTTTTATATATACAGATCTCGAATAATAAAAGCACAATTGTCATAATAATAAAAGATCTGAAATTATTATTTTAGTAACTTTGATCACCCCCAAACCCCTCCTAAAATTTCGAAATTTTTCAAACCCTTTCTTAGTGAGCACCTATGGCCCTAGAGGAAGCTACATACAAAATTTCATTCCAATCCGTTCGGTGGTTTTGAAGAAATCGTGATTTAATAACTTTTATCCCCCCAAACCCCCCCTAAAATTTCGAATTTTTTGAAACCCTTTCTTAGCGAGCGCCTATGGCCCTAGAGGAAGCTACATACCAAATTTCATTCCAATCTGTTCGGTAATTTTGGAGAAATCGTGATTTAGTAATTTTTACCCCCCTAAAATTTCTAATTTTTAAAACCCTTTTTTAGTGAACACTTATGGCCCTAGAGGAAGCTACATACCAAATTTCATTCCAATCCGTTTGGTAGTTTTGAAGAAATCGTGATTTAATAACTTTGATCCCCCCAAAACCCCCCTAAAATTTCGAATTTTTTCAAACCCTTTCTTAGTGAGCACCTATGGCCCTAGAGGAAACTACATACCAAATTTCATTTCAATCCGTTCAGTAGTTTTTGAGAAATCGTGATGAGTGAGTCAGTGGGTTTTCGCTTTTATATATACTGTATAGACAAACATAGCTCTTTTTTACTTTCTCCCCCTATACCATAGTATATGGAGAAAGTATTGTATTCGTCAAAATTTTCGAGTTTGAGTTTTTGGTGGAAATATCCGTTTTGGGTCCCCCTGAACCTAAAAAAGTGGTTTTCGGAGTGACGTCTGTGTGTGTGTCTGTCTGTGTGTCTGTGTGGATGTTATCAGACCTAGAGCCTAAACCAGTCGTCCGATTTTGATGAAATTTGGTATGGAGGTACTAATCCACGGTATCTCTAGGCGTTTTTTTCATTTTTGTGAATTTTTCATTTTTAAGGGTAATTTTCCCATAAAAACCCATAAAATAACGGAAAAATTTACTTTTCTCAAAAACGGCTCTAACGATTTTGATTAAAATTTTAGAGTTTATTAGGGACCTAAAGTACTATAAACTAAAAATTTTTAATCAAAATCGTTCGAGCTGTTTTTGAGAAAAGTTGATTTTTCCATTATTTTATGGATTTTTATGGGAAAAT
>JAGFPH010006531.1:57111-67949 GCA_018207615.1 Philaenus spumarius | reverse complement strand
CCACCAAAAACTCAAACTCGAAAATTTTGACGAATACAATACTTTCTCCATATAGGCCTACTATGGTATAGGGGGAGAAAGTAAAAACGATGGTTTTATGCTAATTTTGGTTGTTGTGGGCAATTACCAAAAAATACGTATTTAGTTTTTTGTCGATAACTCGGTTATCCTTTAACCTGCAGAAACGACAAAAAAAGCATTTTGTCTGTCGTTAAAAAATAAAAATACTTTGTCTCTTGTACATTTTTTAAAAACATTTTGAACGGATTTCCAGATATTCCACCTTAAACATTTGTAACGACCGCCATTTTAAAAAATTATAAAAATAAATTCTTGGTGTTTGGTAAATATGTCGAAATTTTAACTCGATATCTCATCTATTTCTTGAGTTACAGTGAGGTTTTTTACAAAAACAAAATGGCGGATTGCTAATAAACTAAGCCGAATTCGAAAAATATTACTGAAATTTTTCATTTATTTCAATGAATACAATACGATCCTGTATAGCCCGCTACTGTGTTTAGGGACACCCTGTGTTTAGTTATTTCTACCTGGAAACAAGTATTGCAGTAATAAAAGAAGGATTAGTGTGCCTCGGTAAAGAGGCACAAAACAACTAATTTGTGCCTCGGTAAAGAGGGATAAGTCTTTTCTAATACCAACAATATAAATCCTTAATTATACTTCTAGACTAACTGACCCGTGCGAAGCATTCGTATTCTAACTTACTTAAATTCCACTTAATTAAAGTACACTATACTATACGATACTAAATAATATACAATTAATTAAAAATAGAAATGTAGTGGCGTAATGGCAGCTCTCCAGCTGGGTATTGTTATCATCAGTGTTGCCAACGCCAGGAAAATATCCCTATACAACTTCTTGATCTTACATCATTGTTACTTTCGGATTCTTTATTTCTTTTTTTTATTTTCTCGTATAATTGGAATTTTTATATTTTTCCGGTGTAGCGGTAAAGGAAAGCTTTAAAATGATGCCTCATTCATGTAATTTAATTATGTATTAAGGAAGTTATGGCGTACCGACCAAAAAATGGCTTTGAGAAATAATATATGTGATTCTAGATACAGTTTACCCACGCTATTATACTGATTTTTTTTTAATAATTATGACATAAAGTTAGATTAAGTTATATTGTGAAGAAAACACCATTTTTTTACTCTAATAAAATAGTAGTAAAATGTATTTTCCACAGTAACATAACTTTCATCTGAATCATTATATTTATTTGAAATAAGTTATTATTTATTACAAATGCTGTTACTTCTACATAAAACTAATGTTATCATTAAATTCTAAATAAAACGGTGTACAAACTTAAGAATTTTAGGATATAGTTAGTTGTGTTTCTACAATAATTAGTTTTATTTGAATTTCAAAATAATTAAATTTGTTTTGCATGGAAAGCAGAGGGAATCGTTTATCTCAAGGACACTAACGAAGATAATTATTCTAATGATCCAAAGTCAATTCCACGTGGTAGTTAAGATGCAAGTCGTGTAGCAGAGTTCAATATCAGAGACGTCACGTCGTCTGTCTTTCTAAATTAAAACAAAGAAAACTTAATTCTCAAGTTAAGTTAAACAATGCACGAAGAAATACATCCTGAACTTTGTTTACAGTTTGTGGCACATGGGAGACGGTCTAGTTTTAATATAAACATGTATATGTACACTCGTGCAATAATGTACTATATATTATACTATAATATATTATATACTATACTAATATTATAAAGGGATAAAATTGCTTTGTTTGTTCGTTTGTATGTAGGGGGTAAACTCTGGAACTACTAAACCGATTGAAAAAATATTTTGGTAAAAACACTTTTTATTTCAATATTTTTAAATTTAGTCGGACATAATCTTAGGTTAGGTCTAGACTGATGAACTACCATAGGAACAAATTGAATAAAATAACAAATAAAACAGCTGTTTGCTCTAATAACACCTGATTTCACACTTTGAAGCAACTATTTCTATTTCTAACCTTTAGGTTAGGTTTTTACTAAAGTGTAGAAATAAGCCTTCCTTTTTACTTTCTCACTATACTGTAGTATAGAGAAAGTATAGTGATCGCAAAAAAAAACGATGTTGAGACTTTTGTGGAAATATCCGTTTGTTTGATCCCATGAGTCCAAAAAAGTGGTTTTTACAAAATGTCCGACTGTATGTATACAAAGCCAGAGAGAAAACTATTCGATCGATTTCGAACAAATTTGTACCAAACGTGTCAATTAGGCCTGTATAGATGCGCACGAAAAGAAGGTTTGAAATTTTTTTTAAACCCAATTTTTGACCAAGAAACTCCCAAAAAATTAGTTAGGATTATTTTTTTATAAAAAAACCGCTATAGCGATTTTGACCAAATTTTGCTTATTTTTAGAACTTAATGTACCCTACCATATGCAAAAAACCTCACTTTCCTAAAAATTCTGGCTTAGCTAATAATAATAATAGTAACTGATTTTTGGTGTTTTTTTTCAAAATTTGTCAAAACCTTTTTTCGTGCAGCTATGCATGCCTAGTTGACATGTTTGGTGCAAATTTGTTCGAAATCGATCGAATAGTTGTCTCTCAGCTAATAATACTATTATTTTATTAGTTACTCTCCTACTTTAACGTATAATTCAATTATGATCACAGTGAATCTATTTAATAATTTATATAAATAAATAAGCCACGATGGCCGTGGTTGTTAAGGCGTGAAAGCTTTATCAATCGTCATGGCAACCATCAATGGAAAAGTTCCGGGTTCAATTCCCATTGACTCCGAATAATTTTCTAAATGGTTTCTGAACAGACATCATTGCCTGTGGTTCGGATTCAACTTAAAATTGTAGGTCCCGTCTTCATTAGCCTTAAAGTGCAAAACAGCAGGACGTTAAAAACAAAACAAAACAAAAAATAATAATAATAATAATTTAAATATGTTAGTGAGAAAGTATGTGCTCGTTTCTGGTACCGTTTATTCTTTTAAACTTTATTATAACTGCTGTTATGAAATATAGGAAATAATTTAATTTGAACATTTAACATTATTTATAAATACCTTAGCTTTGGGGGTATTATTAATTCTACACCTTTATTGTAAAGAAAACATAACATGATTTTGTGTATAGAAGGTTCCAACGTATTTGGCGTGTGGAGCTCTCAGGTATTTCATCTAGTTAAATGTAAAAAAGCTATGTTTGAATCTGTTTAAAGTAACTGCATTATTTTTTTCGAATTAAAGTTCAATTAGCAAGGTTACCAAAATGTTTTGGATTAATTTGTTAATTTATGTTTAATCATTTTCTTAGTTCCAACAAAATTAATATGGATGAACAAATAGTTTTGCTAAATTTTAATCAACTAAAAAAAAAACAAGGTAATATGTTAAAGATACAAAATCATACTACCATCAAACATTGCTCAACATTTTTTTTAGAATACATTTAAAAAGATTGTAAAACAATTTCATCCTTTTTAAAGATACCATCAAACTGCAAGTCACGTCTGGACGAAGTCCCAGCAAATCCTTCGGGAAATGTGCTCAACAAAGTCTTCAATTCCTTTCTAAAGCCAAACAATTTATTTCACAAAGTTAAGTTTAAAACAGTGTTTAGTTTTTAAAAGATTTGTTTCCCCACTGTTGAAATTAACCTGAATGCAAATATGTAACTGAAATCACAGCATTAGTATCAATGTAAAATATATTAAATAAACGGTACCAGGAACTGGCACATACTTTCTTACAAACATATTTAAATTATAAACAACAGATTCACTGAGACTTGATTTTGTAAAAAACACTTTTTTGGATTCAGGAGGTACCAAAACGGATATTTCCACAAAAATCTCAACATCGATTTTTTTTTTGGCGATTACTATACTTTCTCTATATTATAGGCTAGTATAGTCAGAAAGTAAAAATTAGAGCAATAGTTCTGAAACACCAAGTAGCCTATATCAGCAATTTTAATTCAATTAAAACACTATTTATTTATCATGTACTTTTTATTATTAATTATGTTAATGTGGATGCATTAAATAATTGAAACATTAACATGTTCAATGCTTCGCAAATTTCGTGTTTCCTGTGCTAGGATCTGACCTTTTATTTTTTATATTTGAAGTCTAAATGAGTAGAAATTACTTTATATTTTATTTTTGAACCTTCCTACGTAGTAATCACTAATATTTTAAAGCGGACCCACAATATTTGAATGCATTGTGTATTGAAAATACTCCCAATACGGGGGTTGTCTTGCAAAGCACGCAATGCATTGTGTATTGAAAATACTCCCATTACGGGGGTTGACGTGCGTCGGCCACTTCTCATAGTGTTCAGCGTCAAGCTCACATGTCCTTAGTAGTGAACGTGTAAACTGCTTAAAACTACAGATTGTTTTCGTTACGTAGGACTGTCTTTGTTATGTAATGACATTGCAGAGGGGCGGCAAATCATTTGTCACAACTAGAGCTTCAAGAAGGAAGAGTACGTGCGCCTTGTTATAATAACAAGAACGTTTTCATGCCCTAGTTTTATAAGGGCACGTTCCAACTCAAAATTTGTTTGAACTTTGAAACATTAATCACATTGATACTAGGTTAATAAGGGTTTAAATATAATAATAATGTTAGTTTCACTACTAACAAAATTATAGTTACATTACAAATTGTATTAAATGGAAGCATCCGTCTAATCCACTGAAGCTAACTCTGCTTAAATTTTTTTTCAATAATAAACATATAATCGGGTCCGACATATAGACCGGGCAAACTAGTACTATTTCGACCTGAATAAATACATTTTTGCCTTCAGCTCCGCAACTTCACAAATTCCCCTCCGTCCAACGCCCCCAGCCAGCCCCCCCCCCCACCCGGTGCACCGGGGGCATTTCGCATGGACAGAAATGAGATCAGCGCCCCCAAAAATCCCCAAGTACCGATTTTCATCAATTTTCAGAGGTTTCTATAAAATTTGCACTCTTAGATGCACTTTATGCACCCGCTTCCTCCCGAAAATGGTAATATATGTAGACTTTTTTCCTGGTATTTTTCTGAACACGATACAGTAAACTGCATCCAAATCGGAGCTGTAGGCAAAAATTTATTTATTTTTCAGTAGGGCCTAATAATAATTGCCTGGTCTAATAATACATTGTTTAAAACGTTGGTCGATTGCCTGCATTAGGGTGAATCAATTGTTTCAAGCACTAGTATTACTAATAAGTCTTAATTAATCAACGGGAAGATCGTTTAGAACCAGATTTAAAAAACACTTGCCAAAAAGAAACCTTAACCGAATAAAATCTAAATTTGCTGAACATCTATTAGAAACAGGCCATAATTATTCCAATATAGATAGCAATATGCAAATTTTACATACATTTTCTAAAGGCCCAATTATGAATGTCTTAGAAGAATTCCAAATCTACAAACAATCTATTTCTGATTCATCTATTTTATTAAACGAAAAAGTCCACTTTCAATCCAACACTATTTTTGACAGTATAATTAAATTACCGGTAACCCCTTCAACTAGAAGACATAACCACCCGCAAAACTAGTTTCTTCAGTACTGACTAAGCAATAAACAAGCGAACACGTGTGGTCCGTCTTATACGATTAGTAAATTAACTTTGCGATATATTTTAAATGTAGTTTTGTGTTTCTGAAGTGTTGTGATGTATGTTAAAGTGTTGTGTTGTGTGTTTTGTGTAATTTTAAAGTTGACGGGCATTTAAATTAAATGCTATAACATAACAAGTTTCGGTTTGACAATGCCTGAATAAAATAGGCGAAACGGTCGTCACCGATCAATAACAACGTTTACTGGACTGCGAGCAGTTGTATAAATAAGGTATTTATTTAATTATAAGTACATTATAACCAGTCCATAAGGCAGAACAACAAAAACAGTTATAATGCTATTCGATAGATTTATTAACTAAACACAACATCTTATTTACAAACTTGTTAAATTTATCAAAAGTATATACACCCATGTAAACACAATACTTAATCTAAAAGTGTTTACACTAATGAATTCATGTAAGAATGCCAGAATGCTAAATAAATCAATAATATCTCCTCTATCGATGATCGTGATTTTACTTTGTCTAAAATTTAAAACTATAATTACATACGAAATTTATGTGCAAATTATAATTGTTTTGTATTCAAATCACTACTAAAATAAAAGAATAACAAGCTTACCATTGCGAATATTTCTCAAGTTAGAAGTAATCATCAGATTGAAAACCATGATTTAATTCAGTTAATTACGTTTAATTATTTACGTTGGTTTATAAATAACAGTTTATAAAATTGTATAGCTCTAACGCTTTACGTTGGTTTAATTTGATTGGTTTGCGTGATAGTTTACACTTGCATATACAATGTAAACAACCTAACTAACAGCTGTCATGTTAGTTAAACTGGTTATTAATAAATGGCGCCTTTCATTAGGAGCCATATAAAGTACAATAAAAAAGTTGTTTGATAAATTTTTTTAACAACATAATTTTTAAAAATTATACTTGAATAATTAATTTTGATGAAGAATTAAGGGAGATATCGCTTAGCGACAAACAAAAACACCTTTGAGAATAAATAATATATAAATATTTTGTCCGTTGTGTGACTAGCAGTAGTAATTGGGTGGATTGGGCCCGACATATAAACAAACCAAAGGTCACTGATAAGGAGTAATTAAACATTTTTGTCTTCTTCTGTAAACAAAGATAAGAGATTAAGTAAACAGTCACAGATAACGAAAATGTTGATTTTTGGTCCACTTTGGTCAACATTGTAATTTAAAGTTAATTAACAGTAAATGATTAGATATTTCTATCTATCGCTCAAGGTTCGACCGGAGTTTGGGCTATGAACCATCAATCGAGTCACTCGCGTGGTTTTCAAGTTATTTAAATATTATAATATTATCTAAGTTCGTCAGTTAAAGTAACGAACTTGTATACTTTAAGATTAATTATTTACTCAAAGTTTTCAAAATATGTTTAAAATGTTTGTCTAAAATAAATCACATAAACATTTCTAATTCCACCACTTTGATGAAAAACAAAATATAGTCCCGTCCACTTGGATAAGAAAAAACTCGAAAAATGCAAATAATTAACGTAAATTAGATTACGTGTTAAAATATCACGGTCCTAACATGTTTTATTGTTAATCAACCACAAGTTTTGGTTTCAAAATTTACTTTTAGGTACCAGAAACTAAGAAAATAGAAATCGGAATATTAATGTACAGAAGTTTAAAAACTTAAAAACAATAATAACCTCGTGATATTACATTTACAAAGAAATTGTATACTTTATTTTAAATTTGTATTGTTTCCTTGACAAGGTACAATTATTTCTTAAAGTATTACACGATTAAGAATAAATATAACGGTGAATATGGTAGAGATTAAAAGTATAATTATTTATTGTTTCCAGCAGCAGTTTAAATTATTTTTATTACACCCACTACTTTATAAAATATATAGAATGACGTAAAAATGTAACCCATCAATGTTAAAACACTTTTAAAGATAAACTGCAAAGCAAACCATTTTACATTTTCCCGGAAACATTTTAAAACATTTTTCTAAAGTGATTCATGTATAAATATTAAATTATACAACCTCTCGCTGATACAAACTATACAGACTCTGATAAGTAGTTTTCTTATTTTCTTTAAAACATTTAATTAATAAATAAGTTGTAATTGTATAATTTTTGGACGCTCGGCTTTGCTGGGCAATAATCACAATTGTATTATTATTAGAGATTGGCTTAAGAGCGATTTTCAGTGAGCAGATGCGACTAACCAAAATCTCTGTAGTATACATTTATTTCAGATTTATACCAATACTAGCTGCCCAATTCGGTTTTTCATGGATAGACACATCAAAGTTAAATGTGTATTAACAAAAGAAAATATATCAATATATTTTATATACTAACTAAAAGTATTTTTTGTATTTTTTATACTAATATATTTTATAGTGTATTTATATTACACTATGCATTTCTTATTTGGATTTTTAGTAACTTTGACCCTGTAACCCCCCCTCCCTAAAATTACAAATTCGTTGAAAACCTTTCTTAGAGAGCACCTAGGGCCCTAGAGGAAGCTACATACCAAATTTCATTCCAATCCACTCGATGTTTTTTTAGTAATTTTGATCCCCCCTAAAATTTCAAAATTTTTTAGAACCTTTCTTAGCGAGCACCTAGGGCCGTAGAGGAAGCTACATACCAAATTTCATTCCAATTAATTCGATGTTTTTTTTTTAGTAACTTTGACCCTCCCTAAAATTTCAAAATTTTTTAGAACCTTTCTTAGCGAGCACCTAGGGCCCTAGAGGAGCTACCTACCAAATTGCATTCCAACCCGTTAAAGTTTTTTTTAATTTGATCCCCCAAGCCCCCTTAAAATTTCGATTTTTTTTAAACCTTTCTTAGTGAGCACCTAGGGCTCTAGTGGAAGATACATACCAAATTTCATTCCAATCCGATCGTAATTAAAAAAATTGACAGCACCATTCATGTGAATGATAATGACCACTATAGGCATGAAAACGATATTATTTTTGCAACCAGAATCACAATTTATGTTTCATGTGTTCCAATTCTGGTTTCTATTTACATCCTCCAAAAAAAGTACCGGTAGTTTACTTTTATACTGTAGTAAATAGAAAAGACTCCCAGAGTTTTTACATTTTCATTTCTACCACTATCGGAATAGAAATCATTTTTAATTTAAAACTTCACATAAATTGTTTTAAAAGAGAACTTTTTATACAAAATGCCCACTATTTAATATCTTGGCCAAGTAAATAAAGGTTGAATATAAACTTAGTTGCACTGAGTATTGAAAATACTCCCAACACGAGGATTGACGTGCGAAGCACGCAATGCACTGTGCGTCGGCAGCTTCTCATAGTACCGAACTTGTTAAAATAACAATTTGACAAATATCTAAAAACATTACAGAAAAGGCTACCATAAGTGTAACATCAAACAGGCTCTACAGAAACTTTCTAAGCCTAGATCAAAGACTTAGTACTTTCTTGTTACACAAAAAAAAACTTGTTTATATATACAATATAAAACCTTGTCAACAGTAAACTCCACCTGCATGTTTCAGATGTTTATTCAAAATTTAACAGGGGAAAACTTTCTGTTTAAATAAAAAATATATATAAAGTAGCGATCAATTGGATTCGAAAAAATGTATAAAAGTGTAAAATAATTCTATGTTTAAATATCTTGGTCCTTACATGTATTATTTTTAACTAAATTATAATAATTTAAATATGAACCTTGTTACATTTCATGAGTCATATATAGTTAACATTATTATAAATAAACTATAATTTAGTTTTAGACTGTTGCAACTGGAGACATACAAAATGAATATTATTTTTAATCAATCACAAGTTTTGGTTTGAAAATTAATTCTAGGTACCAGAAACTAAGAAATATGAATATGTACAGAAGTTTCAGGGGAGGCTACACTGTCCGCCATATTGAATCTGACTCCCATAAGAGCAATGCCACGGATAAATAATTTTTTCCGTTAATTCGTGGAATAAATTAAAAAATTTGGTTCATTTTGAAGTACTGCCATATTTGGTTCTTGATTGCTTAAAATAAATTTTTATTATTTTCATAAACGTATAATATAAGTAGCAAAATGTAGTAAAATTTATTAATTTTTTACTCGGTTACAAAAAGAGATATTGCAAAAAACCTTAGCAATCAACACCCACAATCTATTTTACTTTAAGACAAAAAATACAGCTTTCGTTTTTTGACGAAAATAACACCAAAATATGCTTAATAGTGGAGTTATGTTTAGGTTATTTAACATTGAAATTGGTACAAAACTTCTCCGTTTTGAATTTAGCGAGCCGAGCCTTAAAAACTTAAATCTTGCAATTTTTTTTTTTTGAGTTGCAAGACGGATATCAAGGTACATATATAAATTATTATAAATATACTATAATTTAGTTAAAAATAATACATGTAAGGACCATGATATTTAAACGTATAAGAATTATTTTGCACTTTCATATAATTTTTTTTAAATTAAACATAAAGTTTTATCCTGTTAATTTCTGAATATCTACACAATAAACGTCTGTAAAATGCATGTATAGTTTACTTTTGGCAAGGTTTTGTGTTGTATTATTAAAAAAAAATGTTTTTTTGTTGTTGTATAACAAGAAAGTGATTGACAGTCTTTGATCTAGGCTAAGAAAGTTTCTGTAGAACCTGTTCGATGTTACACTTAACTGTAATTTTTTCAGATTGACAAATTGTTGTTTTAACCGGTATCCAAGACATAATATCAAATGGTAAAGTAAAGTAATAAATACTACTTATCCTTAAATATAATTCTGTAAGCGAAATTTTAGATTTAAATTTGTGGGAATTTGGTAAATCGGAGGATGATGGGAGGGGTAGCAAATTAAAGGTATCGATCCAAGGAACGAGGGAAAAATATAAGTTTTTTCTAAAATTAAAAAGTAAGGGGTTTTTGAGGTCCCCAAAAAACGAAAAATCCCCATAAGAAATACGTGAGAATTTAAAAATATCTGCTTTGTTTACATTAAAACATTTGGTATTAAATAAATAAATTTAAAAAATAAAACAGCTGTTCTGTTAAATAATATGACAGTTAATGTAAATTATATTTTAAAATGAAATCTGCTACTTATTAACCTATAAAAGATACACGTTGACACACTCATAGAAGAGAAACCTTATAAGTGTGATTTTTGGAAGGTTGTATGGCTGTTCTATTAACTTTTCA
>JAGFPH010006531.1:44600-57011 GCA_018207615.1 Philaenus spumarius | reverse complement strand
AATTATTTTTATTACTTTCTCCCCCTATACCATAGTATATGGAGAAAGTATTGTATTCGTCAAAATTTTCGAGTTTGAGTTTTTGGTGGAAATATCCGTTTTGGGTCCCCCTGAACCTAAAAAAGTGGTTTTCGGAGTGATGTCTGTATATGTGTCTGTGTGTCTGTGTGTCTGTGTGTCTGTGTGGATGTTATCAGACCTAGAGCCTAAACCAATCTTCCGATTTTGATGAAATTTGGTATGGAGGTACTAATTCACGGTATCTCCAGGCGTTTTTTTTTCATTTTTGTGAATTTTGTATTTTTAAGGGTAATTTTCCCATAAAAACCCATAAAATATCGTAAAAATTAACTTTTCTCAAGAACGGCTCTAACGATTTTGATTAAAATTTTGTAGTTTATTAGGGACCTAAAGTACTATAAACTGTAAAATTTTAATCAAAATCGTTCGAACCGTTTTTGAGAAAAGTTGATTTTTCCATTATTTTATGGATTTTTATGGGAAAATGACTGTTAAAAATAAAAAAATCACAATAAATTGATAATAGTATTTTTTTATTAAGTTTCTATAATGAGGGAGAAAGTATGTGTCAGTTTCCTGATACCGTTTATTTTGTTTGTTTCAAGCTCTTTTCCTTCTTCATTAATGAATCTTTCAAGTATTCCGGGAACATTATTCCGGGTAGTCGATATGGCATAATTCGTTATCACCGTTCAAATCATGGAATGCGTCGCATATGTAGTCTTTCAATTCGTCCATGGTCTGTGGCTTTTTACAATAAACAAATTCCTCGACGACACATCATATGAAAAAATCCATTGGCGAGTATCTGGTAACAATGGAGGCAAGTCAATATCTGACCTTCAAATATCGCTCTTTTTTCAAAAGTTTCGTTCAAATAATCGACGACTGCCGTGGCATAATGTGGTGGAACACCATCACGTCGGAAGTATATTTCCTGAAAGTTTTCAGCACTCGTTATGAGTCTTGGAACCACGAATGTTTGAAGCATAGTGAAAAATATTTATCTCCTGCCATTGTTCCTTCAAAAACGTATGGTCCAAGTACGCCAAATGATTATATTGCCCCCCCCCCCCCCCCCAACATTAACACTTGGTGTCTGTTAACTTGTCGGCTTAACTTAAAATTTTCCTTGATAGACCACACAGTTTTATTGAATATCGGAGAATCAAGCTTGTGTTGGTTAACAATCAATTCACGAAACTGAAGACTGGGCGATCTTCAAGTAGCCCATTCACTAAACTTGGAATTTAAATTTTAAATTTAAGTGTGTGTAACATTCTTTGCACAGACCTTCACGATAACTCCAGCTCGGATGCTAATCGTCGTGGCTATGAGTCACAGCTAAACATACGCTCAATTTATTAGCGAATTTCCGTAGGAAAAATGAGCTATTGCAAGTGGCCCTTTCGCTAATACCCTAGGTCGGGAGTAGCAAATGAGCACCGATCATGGTCCCCAGAACACGTTTTGGGGTGTCATTAAAAATCATACATTATATGTATGTATGTGTGCGCACTCTAACGGACGCATTTTATGTCCGATTTGGTCCAAATTTGGTACGCAGGTGGTTTTTCTAAGACGCTTGGACGAGTTAGTTAGCCAAAAAAATTTGACCGGAAGTACATCAAATTTGTGACCCGAAGTAACATGTATATATGTGTGCGCACTCTAACGGACGCTTTTTATGTCCGATTTGGTCCAAATTTGGTACACAGGTTGGTTTTCTAAGTTTCGTGGACGAGTTCGTTAGCCAAAAAAATGTACATTAGGTGGACCACATTTTTGACCGGAAGTGTCATGTATATAATTGTGCGCACTCTAATGAACGAATTTTATGTCTGATTTGGTCCAAATTTAGTATACATATTGGTTTTCTAAGTCGTTTGATCGCGTTTGTTAGCCAAAAAAATTGACCGGAAGTAGACCAAATTTTTGACCAGAAGTAACAATTTTTTGAGATTTTTCATACTAGAATTAAATTTTGTTGAAGTTTTCTTTAAAAAAATAGACATACGAAATAATTCTGCACATTTTGTTTTTTTACGCGACCTTATAGCCCATCTGGTTCCCCCAAAAACAATCAAAACGTAAAATACCGTAAAAGTACCAGAATTAAATCCACGGCTTTTACCGTGCTGACCGATGGCAATATATTTGGTACATGCTGGCAGCACCTTCGTGAGTAGATCAATTTCCCAAATAGTTGTTTGAAACCCCAAAACATACATAAATTTAATTTTGGAAATTCGCTCAACTCACGTCAGCGGTTCAGCTGCGTGGTCGAACTATTTTCCTCTGTTGCGACTTTTATTGGGCGGCCAAATCTTGGTGCAACCATGACAGATCCATGTTGTTCAAATTCATCTCGTACGGCGTGCACTGTTCTTCTAGAGGGTGGTTTTGCATTAAACAAGTTTTAAAAGAGAAAATAATTTCTTCTTTCGTTAACGTCTTTACAAAAACAATACAGCTTTAAACATGTCCAGCTGACTAGACCGATTGTTGTGTTTGCGTTGTCGCCAACATGACAACGCCTGGTTATCAATATTTTGTAATACCAACTTCAAAGGCTAAAACTATTGTACTACTGTCAATTTGTTTTTATTTTACCGCTGTACAAAACAAACCCAGAAAGTTATTTAAAAAACTGTAGCTATTTATCACTTTTAATGTCAAATATCTCTAACTTAAAACAAAGGTTTTTAGCCGAAAACTCGGGTATTTTTTTAGATAAAATAAAAACCCGTGTTTTTGTCAATAAACAAAATTATCTTTTATGTCTTAAGAGGAGGTCCCACTTAAAATTCTAAATCCTTAACGGTATATTATTTTGAGCTATTTACATTTTTACTATCTCTAATTAGTCTACTTGAAACAAAATAAAAATGTTTTGACCACCTGTAAACCATCCCCTCTTCCCCCCAACTTTGGGCAGATTTGCAGAGTTTCACAAGAAACGCTAAGGCTTTGTAACTATAAGTAGTAGAAACATTATTGAAGTGTCATTTGAAAGAGTATAATACTGACAACAAAGTTATGCATTCATTTTAAATTATTTCTTCAGATTTTATCGCTACAAATTTTCAAACTTGAAATTTTTTTGTAATTTTTATAAAAATTTTAAATAATAAAAACTACTTTAGATAATGGAAAGCGCCTGCATAACTTTGTGCCTGTATGTGTAAAGAGCAAGCCTGCAAAATTTCACTGCTGTATCTGTAATACTTTTTGAGCCTTTGCATTTTTAGTAAACTAACTCTTCATTTTCTCTACTTTCGGGAATCGCGCGTTTTCTAAAAATAATTGTATTTGTTATATTTTAGGCAAAATAAATGGTCCTAGTTCACCATTTTAATTTTTATTGATTACAAATACTACTAGTATTATGTTATATACCATAGAGTATAAAGAAATGTCACGGCATAAGAGTTTGTACTATAATCAGTGATTATACAAGGCTAACCCCGAAGTGGTTCACCAAAAATTCATGTGCATTTTCAAATTTAAACATTTTTATCTACAAGAATTATATATATTTTCATCAACTTGTTATGTTTTTTTGATAAAGAAAAAAATCATTTTTTAGGGGGGTTTTTGACCATTTTCAGTTGGACCTCCCCTTAAAGGTTTTTGTAAAGATAGCTAAACAGAGATATTTAAAAATAAAAATAGTAAGTATTTTTTAAATACATGAAAAAACGTTCTGGTTTCTTTTTAAAATTTGGAAGGTTACATAAAAAACTTGTACACCAAATTTAAGATCTATGCCTTTTCTATTTATTTCAAAGATATAAAGTATTTAGTAAAAACAAAATGTCAGATAATTCGAAAAGTAAGCACTTTTAGGCCTATGTTTATTTAATTATTTTCACCTTTAGCGGAATTTGGGACAATATTCCCGACATACTCTGTATTAAAACGTTATTCCTTTAAAATATCCTGCTAAAGCATACCTTCCGTGCAACCCGCAGACTAACAAACAAACAAATCTGTTTACACAATTTGTGTCAACTGAAACAAACTTAACGAATCTAATTATTTTCTGAGCGCGCTACAATTTGTTTACATAATGATCCTAGAAAACGTAAAAATATGTTTTTGCCCGTTATTCTTAAAATAAATTTAGATGTGACCAATTTTCAGCTCCAAACGGCCTTATTCGATTCGAAATTGCGACATCCTTCCTTGTCGTTTGAAATTGTTCGGATTTGGGCTTCTCGTTCTTTTTTAATTCGCTGTGGTTTTAATGTTGGAAGACTTGTGTAATAAGTTGGCGATGTTTAGTAAAATTTGAAGGTTTAAATCTATATATATAAAAGCGAAGGGTCTTTTCTGTTATATCCCCGCATTTACAAACTATTTTCTATAGAATGAGGATTAATCGGGCAGAACTACAAATAATAATAAAAAAATACCTACAAGGTTCTAACCTAACCTATTTAGTCACAGCATGTTTACCTTTAATCAACATTTACCAGTAAAATGTAAAACAACTTCGTTATCTGCAAAAATATTAGGCTAGAGTCGAATAGTAAAGTTACGCGTTTGCAATAACCATTATCTAATATCAACAAAAACTGGAAACTTCCTTCCTTATATGTTACGGAGTAGTTATAAATAGTTATTTGGACATTCCCGATTAATCCTCATTCTATAGAAAATAGTTTGAGAATAGAAAATAGTTTTAGAAAATAGTTTGTAAATGCGGGGATATAACAGAAATAAAAAGGCCCAAAGCGAAATACCACTCACTCATTCGCCCATCACGATTTCTCAAAAACTACCGAACGGATTGAAATGAAATTTGGTACGTAGTTTCCTCTAGGGCCATAGGTGCTCACTAAGAAAGGGTTTGAAAAAATTCGAAATCTTAGGAGGGACTGGGGGATCAAAGTTACTAAAAATAAACCACCGAATGGATTTGAATGCAATTTAGTATGTAGCTTCCTCTAGAGCCGTAGGTGCTGATAAAAAAGGGTTTAAAATAATTCAAAATCTTAGGGGGGATAGGGGGGTCGAAGTTACTAAAACATGATTTCTCTAAAACTACTGAACTGGTTGGAATGAAATTTGGTATGTAGCTTCCTCTAAGGCCCTAGGTGCTCACTAAGAAAGGGTTTAAAATAATTCAAAATCTTAGGGGGGGTTGGGGGGTCGAAGTTACTAAAACATGATTTTTTTTAAACTACTGAACGGGTTGGAATGAAATTTGGTATGTAGCTTCCTCTAGGGCCATAGGTGCTCTCTAAGAAAGGTTTTCAAGAAAATTCGAAATTTTAGAAGGGTTTTTTTGGGGGGGGGTGGTCAAAGTTACTAAATCACGATTTCTCCAAAACCATCGAACGGATTGGAATGGAATTTGGTATGTAGCTTTCTCTAAGGCCCTAGGTGCTCGCTATGAAAGGGTTTCAAAAAATTCAAAATTTTCGGGGAAGTTTGGTGGGGTCAAAGTTACTAAAAATCCCCATAAGAAGTACATAGTGTAATTTATATTTATTGATATAATACATTTTTTGTTAATATACGTTTAACTTTGATTTGTCTATCCGTGCAAAGCCGGATTGGACCAGCTAGTAGGCTAATAAAATCAAATGCATTGTCCAACCAAACATTAATTTAAGACGTAAGTTTGTTTATCAAACTTTCAAAATAAATAAAATTTATAATATTACATACATTAACCGGTATTAGAATTTTTTATCTAATGGGTAGACTTTACAACCTAAATTATTCATCCGGAAAGAAGAAAATATACGAACTCGTGACCTACTTAGGGAAAGCTTTTGTGACCGATACAATGTCCGTTTCAGTTCAAATTCTAGAGCAGGGAAATGGACCGAAACATTTTACGATATTTTAGGTGGGGTTTTGGGGTATCAAAGTATGTCGTCCCATACACGACAGTAGGGACGAAGAGTATGCGACAGTTTTCACACTTGCCCGACAAATGTCGTGGTCGTGTAAACGATAAAAAGGCTGTCTTTATGTCATGTCAGCGTCGGCTACATATCGGCTAGATGTCGGTTATACGACAGCTGGGTAGGAGTGAAACATGCCTTATAGTTCGTCTGCTAAAGAGGGTAAAAGCTTTTGAACGGCTGTGGTGAATATACTTATTAAAATTTAATATTATGTATGGTGATTTCTGGGACAGTTTAAAATCCGTGTACCCAACACAAAGTGATTTACTTAAAAGATGATGGGCAGTTCAAAATAGTACAATTCGATCACGCACCTGAACTGACGTGAGTTAAAGAATTTACAAAATTAAGTTTATATGTGTTAGGATTTCTACCAAATATTTGGGAAATCGGTCTACACACACGAAGGCGCTGAATAGCTGCCGTGTATACGAAATATACTAGTAGAATTTGCTTTCATATCAGCCTGCAGCCCGGGCTCACGCACTGCTACGTTCCGTTCGCAGCGGAAAGAGTAGCTTTGCGATCGGAAACTGCCCCCACGGTAAAATCCTACGTATGCGTGTTTCAACGGGTACTTTTATTGTAGTTTACGTTTCGATCGATTTTTGGGCAACCAGACAATCTATAAGTTAGTGTTACAAAACAAAATGTACGGAATAATCTTAAATATTTATTATCTATATAAATATATAAAAGCGAAATACCACTCACTCACTCACTCACTGACTCACTCATCACGATTTCTCAAAAACTGCCGAACGGATTGAAATGAAATTTGGAATGTAGCTTCCGCTAGGGCCATAGGTGCTCACTAAAAAAGGGTTTGAAAAAATTCTAAATTTTAGTAGGGGTTTGGGGGATCAAAGTTATTAAAAAACGGTTACTTTAAAAATACCGAACGGATTGTATGAAATTTGGTATGTAGTTTCCTCTAGGGCCATAAGTGTTCACTAAAAAAGGGTTTTAAAAATTTGACATTTTAGGGGGGTTTGGGGGGGATCAAAGTTATTAAATCACGATTTCTTCAAAACTACCGAACGGATTGGAGTGAAATTCGGTATGTAGCTTCTTTTAGGGCCATAGGTGCTCATTAATAAAGGGTATGCAAAATTTCAAAATTTTAGGAGAGGTTTGGTGGGATCAAATTTACTAAAATCATTTTCAGATCTTTTATTATTATGACAATAGTGCTTTTATTATTTAAGATCTATATATATAAAAGCCAAATACCACTCACTGACTGAACACTTAAAAGGAATACAATTACGTTAAAGAGACTGAAAATACCAACCACCACGGGCAACGCCGTACGGGTCAGCTAGTATTAGATAAAAATGAAAAGAAGGTGTAATTCTAGAACGAAAAAACATTGTTGATATCCAGTCAATAACGTGCTTCTGGTTGATGCTTTTTTTTTTTTTTTTTGCTAACGATCTCGTCCGACTTGGAAAACCAAAGTAAGTACCAAGTTTGGATCAAATCGGACTTAAAATGCGGCTGTTAGAGAGGGAACAAATATATAAATCTTTTAATGCTAATCCAAAATATTGCCAGCGCTCATCGGTCCCTCTCGACCTTATATCTAACCACGAGATTAACTGCAACAACTCGTCTTCCCTATTATGCAACAAATAAAAGTACTGTAATACAATTTAACACTAGAGCTAGAATTTAGTTTTATAATTTTGGTAAGAACTTTTTTTTTTTGTAATTCTGTACGTATGTATTGAATATTTCCTTATGAAATGTGAAGCACTTATACTATTTGCATGCAGTTTGTAGGTACAACTAATTACGTTTAAGGATAAATTTGGCTAAAAATAAATCATAACTCTTTATGGTTCAACTACATATCTACGAGTGTCACAAAAAATAGAATCATCTAATAATAACTAGTGATACGTTTTAAAGGTTAATTAAAAAATATATATATTAAAATAGTAGTACAGTACCTTATGTTTTTCCGTCAGTGGCCTCTCTTTTTGTTTAATTATTTGACGCGTTTCGTAGTGTCCATCCCATCGTCAGAATCTCTTGCTATAATACAAATTTATATAAAAACCACCAAATTATAATCTCTATTGTATTACAAATTAGAGACCTGGAAACTAGAAAAATGAATTTGTCATCGCCTATTTAGTTTAAGATTGTATTAATAATTTTACACATATATAATATATAAAAGCGAAATACCACTCACTCACTAACTCACTCATCACGATTTCTCAAAAACTACTGAACGGATTGAAATGAAACTTGGTATGTAGCTTCCTCTAGGGCCATAGGTGCTCAATAAGAAAGGGTTTAAAAAAATTCGAAATTTTAAGGGGGGGTATGGGTTATCAAAGTTATTAAATCACGATTTCTTCAAAACTACTGAACGGATTGGAATGAAATTTGGTATGTGGCTTCCTCTAGGGCCATTAGTGTTCACTAAAAAAGGGTTTTAAAAAATTGGAAATTTTAGGGGGGTTTGGGGGGTAAAAATTACTAAATCACGATTAATCCAAAATTACCTAACAGATTGGAATGAAATTTGGTATGTAGCTTCCTCTAGGGCCATAAGCACTCGCTAAGAAAGGGTTTCAAAAAATTCGAAATTTTAGGGGGGCTTCGGGGATCAAAGTTATTAAAATCATAATTTCAGATCTTTTATTATTTAAGATCTATATGTATAAAAGCCAAATACCACTCACTGGCTGAACACTTAAAAAGAATACAATTACGTTAAAAAGACTGAAAATACCAACCACCTCGGGCAACGCCGTACAGGTCAGCTAGTAATGTATATAATTACTACGTATTATAAAATTTGCATTGCTATAACTTTAAATTATTTTGTTTAATGACGTTCCTACATCTAAAATATTGATAAAGTTTGAAGTAGGAAGTTGAAAATAAACAGTTCGAGTTTTCAAACTTCAATTCCAGGTTATAATTCTGTTTTCCAGTTTTCGTAAATTTGTATTTTTTTTATGGATTATAAAATAACTTTCTAATGTGCTTCATGACAATGCACGATATAAATGAAATTATGTCTTGTTATTAGAAATATTTTATTAAATTACTTTTGAAAAGGTCGAAGAAAATAAATTTTTTGTTTTTTGAAAACTATTCAAAATATGATTACAATGAATTACAATCGTTCCGAATATTACATGAAGCTACATATTTTTAACTGAAAGTACTGTTTTTTCAGGTAGGAATAAAATTGGTGATTCAGCTGAAACATTTCTCCAGAGGTTTGGTTATGTAGGTTAGAAGTAGACGTGACCTGCATGTATTTGGTCTTCATGGTACTAATGAATGTTAAAGTATATCCGATCGATTCATAGATAAACAGTTTGAGCTGAATGTTAAAATACAAATATTTGTTAGCGATTCATAAAACAAATATAATCCAACTTTGTATACTGAATTTTTTTTTTTGTAATAACAAAACAAATGGATGTTATAAAACTGTTCTTTGAAAAAAATTTGCAGATAAAACAGAATCGATGATAACTCTTATTTGCTTTCCTTGTTTAATTAATTTAAAAAAAATCATCCTTCTGCTTCAAAAACAACTGTTTTCAAAACATGCATTGAGTTGCCAAAGTAGCAATATTTGGTACTTGGACCAAAACACGTCAGTTGGAGTCGAGTACATCAGCTGTTACTTTTCGTTTCTACAAGTATTGATTGAACGAACTATGAAACGATAGTAAACGATCGATAAAAACAACTGATACGTTTGATTGTAAACAGCCTATAAAACAGCTGTTACAATCCGTTTTAGTTCATTGTTGCACTTTTTATTTTATTTGAGTCCGCAAAATGTCGGAAAATACAAGTGACGTGGAAAGTAAAGATGTATTTTAAAAATCGCAACAAATACAAGATGAATTATTACCAACTAAATCTCGAAAACTGTACGAGGAAGCATATAAGACATATAGAGACCGGTGTATCAAACAAAGCGTGGATACTATACGAACAACAGTAACATAAAATAGAACTCAACACAACTAGGTTATCCAGGGTTAGGGTTAACTAACTTTATAATTAAACATTAAAACTATTTGAATAACTTTATTCAAGAGTATAACAAAAAATAAAATAACTTATAACATAATGTTAGGCTTCTCAGGACTAACACATTGAATTTGCACTTGCGATAACCAATATTCTATTTGAACACTTTATGAACACTCTGTATTCGAACAACAACGGCTGTAATTTGGTTCAAATTTGGTACACACTTTCGTTTTTTTAATTCGTTCGGACGAGTTCGTTAGCGAAAAAATTACAAAAACCAAATGATAATCCGAGGGTGCGGGTCAACGTGTAAACTTGCAAAGTGCGGTTCATAATCAATAAACGGTACCAGATAACTGCCACATACTTTCTCCCAGTTGAAACTTTATACCTTCCCAAAAGTAGCATAGAAGGTGGCTATTTAGAATTGCAAAAGTAGGACATACCATGGAAAATAGTAGATGTATGTAATACACATCCATATTAAGTTTCATATTAGTTTCATTTAAAATATTAACTAATAAATATTATTATTATTATTAAAACTATTCGATCGATTTCAAACAAATTTGCACCAAACATGTCAATTAGGCCTTTATAGATGCACGAAAAAAGGTTTTGAAATTTTTTTAAAAACAACCACCTTTTTGGCCAAAACCCCCCAAAAGTCTGTTATTATTATTACCTAAACGAGAATTTTTAGAAAGATACGGTTTTCTCCATATGATAGGGTACATTAAGGGCTACAAATAAGCCAAATTTTATCAAAATCGTTAGAGTCGTTTTTGAGAAATTTATATTTTTCTCGTTTTTTGGCCATTTTTGAGGGATAAAACCCTTTAAAAATCAAAAATTTGGAAAAATGAAAAGCATGGAGATATTCCAGTACTACACCTACATACCAAATTTCATCAAATTCGGACCGTTGGTATGGTCTCCAGCTCTGTACACATCCTAACAGACACACGGACACACGGACAGACATCACCAAAAAACCACTTTTTTGGGTTCAGGGAGCACCAAAACAAATAGTTCCACTAAAAATATTTTTGGGTTCAGGGAGTACCAACGCAGATAATTCCACTAAACATTTTTTGGGGGTTCAGGGAGCACCAAAACATATAATACCTCTAAAAATTCAAATTCGAAAATTTGGACGAAAACAATACTTTCTCCATATACTTTAGGGTGGAGAAAGAAAAATGTATTTTTATAAAAATTCATACTTACCGTACATTGTTACACTTAAAAAACAAATCTGGCTTTACGTTTTACAAGGAAATATTTATAATGCAATCCGTGCGAGATCTCATTAACCTTTGGGTGTGGATTAATAAAATAGGAATTCAACGATCCGAAATATTAACGCAACGGGTTTGTTGTGAAATACAGTTTTAGCGAATTTCCAGAGGAAACATGAGCTATTGCAGTGACTCTAAGTTCGGTTGGGGGGGGGGGGGGGGGTCAATGAGAACCGGCCAAGTTTGCCAGAACACGTTTCGGGGTGTAATTTTATTTAAATGTTTATTATATACGTTTACAAAGTGTTCGAAAAGTCCCTTTAACCTCTTTTACTATGTGTGTTACTGAAAATAACTTTAAAAACGTTGTACGTACCGTACCTTGTGTTGCATAACTCAGATTTGTTTTTGATATATCCGAACGTCTATGTTGCTGTTATAATAAAAATATAATTTTCCACAATCGTGATTGTCCATTTCATCGAAACGAAACGAGATAATAAGATATAGTTTGCGCCATTCTTGTCCATCTTTCAAAGCTTTATAATGGTGAATTACATGACCCACCTTTGCATTTAAAATTGTTAACCCCCCTCCTGAAACTTATTTTCAGTAACAAAAACAATGAAGTGTTAAAGGGACTGGATCAACAGTCCGCTTATTATAGTAGTATAAGTACTGTACACATAAACTAAGAACTAATAACACATTACATAGTTTAACTGGATACTGAACTATGTAATAGTGCACAGCACAAGAACAATACCGACGCTCGACTCAACCCTTGTTGCCATACAGGAAGTGTAAATGCAAATTAGAACATACAAACACTGATTACATTGCTGTAAGTACACACTTGTTACAAGTACTCCATCGGGAATTGCTTTGTGTGTTCGTTGGGATTCAACCGTCAGCTTTTCTTTTAGGTAGATGTGTTTCTTATCCATACGGATATTATGAAGAGGTAAAATTTGTTTAATAAGTTAATAATAAAATGTTACCTTTTATGTCCGTCAAGTGATCCACTGAATGCGAAAAAACACACTACCGTGGTTTCAGATGAATATCACTCGTCCATCTTCAGGTGAAATTATCACTCCTATGAGGTCGTCATGAACATTAAACAACTGTTAAACATATAACAGTACAAAAAAACAAAAACACACAAACAACGTACACATTTACACAATTTTGAACACTTGTCT
>JAGFPH010006531.1:28390-41691 GCA_018207615.1 Philaenus spumarius | reverse complement strand
CTGTCAATACTGGTGTTTCAAATATGTATTTTAAGTACAGAAGGATAAAAGATTCTATTCGCTTTCTAGACAATTCATAATATTTATTTAAACTTGTACACTGTTTTTAATGTTAGATTGTAAATTTTGTATTTTTTATGAGGGTATTTATGAAAAAATGTGGTCTTGTTAAAAAAAAAACAACTATGAGAGAACAAACGTTCACAAATTATTTCTATTGTTTTATCAGTTTACGCTTTTTATTAAGGAAGGGCTGGGTAAATTTGTGTGGAAGACGTAACAACTAAAACTGTAGACCTATTCCGATGTCAAAAAATTTAACTATATTTTTTATCTCTCTACTTTTATGGAATATAGATTTGCCCTTTTGTTTAATGTACGTGTTAGTGGTATATTGTATTAACAATTCCCTCCTGGTTGTGTCCATCTGAGGCTCCAACGATGTGGGGGCTTTTTATAGATATGTGATTAGAAAAATAAAATGAAAATAGTTAGGCAAATTTTACGATGGAGTTAATACGTTTTTAAAATCTATTTGTCCCTACATTTATTTAAAATTAATCTGTTCTAGAAATTATCCTAAATATTAAAAATTATACATTAAGTTAATTCCTCGATTGTATTATTGATTCGGGGAAACCCCTGCGTGTTCCGCACGCCAACCCCCCGTTGGAAACTTCTAAACACATAATCATGTTACGTTTTCTTTATAATAAATGTGTAGGATTAATAACCCCAGAGCTAATATAGTAAATAATGTTACATGTTCAAATGAAATTATTTCGTATATTTTATAACAGCAGTTATGATAAAGGTTAAAAGAACCAGCAAGGCTCAGGTCTACACTTTAATAAGAACCTAACCTAAAAGGTAGAAATACAAATAATTTCTTCAAAGTTTGTAATCTGCTGTTAATGGAAATATTAGAGCAAACAGCTGTTTTGTGTTATTTTGTTCAATTGGTCTCTACGGTAATAAATGTAAATAGAATGTGTTGGTTCATCAGTCAAAGCCTAATTTAAGATTTTTTCCGACTAAATTTACAAATATTGAAATAAAAAATGTTTTTATCAAAATGAATGTTACTCTGGGATAGTGTAGCTTTTTATTACTAAAACTATTTTTTAAATCGTTTCAGTAGTTTCAGAGAGTACTCCTCACATATAAAGAAATTTTACCTTTTTATAATAGTCTATTAGTATAGATTATTTGGACATTTGCCATCATTTGTTTGTTAAAATCAATACACGACAAGACGTTTCTGGAATACGGTTCAACTGCCGTTATCAAGTGTCTCAACTAAGGGAGCATAAACATAGAAAGGCCTACGTTAAAGAAAACGATGTAAAACTTAAATATACCACTAAACTTTTAAACATCAACGTAGTACATCTTGACGGCAAAACGTGTTGTCGGACCGAGGTCAAAACAACTGGCCAGTATCGAGGTACAGATAGTACCTACTCGACTGTGAGTCTTGAGTACAGTCACCACCAAAAAGTAGTCAGTTGCTGACTAGCCACGGTACGTTTGTTGTCGCTGTGAACGCTTTTTAGCCCAGTCAATGCTCTGACTGTACTCCGCCGCTAGAGGGGAAATGTAGTGGGAGCCGGCGTAGGAGACTTGCACACTCCCCTCTTCGCGTTCCATGCTAATTGTCGCTATCTGTAGTGGCTGTACGCTAGCAATGGGGATTATTGTGAATTAAGTTTATTATTATGACTTAAAACCCCACGTGAGGATTCGACAGGTAAAGGTTCACATTGTTTTTAATTAATACTAGGTAATTTATGATCTAATATTTTTTTATGGGAGCCATAAAGGGTTTACTTTTATGTTTGTTGCCTTATTTTTTAGTCACTTGGTTAACGGGAGTACGAAATTACAACAGAAAGATACATGGGTGTTTTTTCTAAACAGTTTAGTAGCCTGTAGCTAATACAGATAGTGTTGTCATCATGTAATGTTTAAAATTTCAATTGTTTTGTAATGTTAATAAGAAATTGTTAAATGGTTTATCTAAAATATAAAATAGTTACTGTTAAAAGCATACTCGTGTAAATAGCGCTAATTTCGTTAAGCAAGTCATTCACCAACGATAATTCAATTTATTCGTCTGAGATGGTAAATTTAAAAAGATTTCCATGTCATTTGAGAATAAAAGACTGAATCTGTCATCACCGTGCATCATCCTGCAGCTTGGGTAAACTGGTTTTAATTTAATTTTTTACAGTTACGTACTTTCCTCGTTCAGGTTGTGTTTAACTCACTTGTAAATCGCGATTTTACCTAATAACAAACGTGGTGTTCAAAAAAACTAGTGGAAATATTTTTGGCGGTAGTAGTCCTCTGGTCAATCATTAAATAATGTTTAGTTAAAAAAATAAATCTATTTCAAACTTTTAAAACTTAAAAAATTATAAAAATAACCAATAAATTGTTTTTGTTGATGAAGATTATTTTGATTAGATCACTAGGTTCATATTTCCTGGCCTAATTACAAAGATTAAATTCGTTCCACAAAGAGCATGTTTAGTGTTGTTTAATTTGTAGAAGGGTGTGTCGCACTCAAGTGCATAAATCTTATACATACTAATGTTTGTTATTAATATTAAGACAAATGCATTTGTATGTAGATTAAAACAAATAAAAGAGCACTGTGGCGACAAAATCACACTGATTTAAATAAAAACCCGAACCACAAAACAAGGAACAAAAACAACCATAGACCTATATTATTTATATTTTATTAAGTATTTAATTTCTTTTGTTTGTTATTTATTTCATTAGGCCTATTAGTTTTTTTAAATTTTATTATTATTATTTTTATTTCTGTTTGACTGTTTATAGTTTTAGTAGACCAGTTTATTATTTTTTGTATTTAATAGTTTTATAATTTATTGTTAAATTGGTTATTATTGTTAATAATAGATACTAGTAGTAGATTTAATGTGGCTCCTCCCATTCCCCCACCAGGTCGGTCTTGGATTAACCGGTATTGGGAGGAGTGGGGGGAGGGCGTGTATATATAGCTCTGTAATATTTTATGTATACTTTAGTAGTGTTAAAACCCTCTGAGGATGATGACCATGCCATCGAAATATACATAAGGGTAAAGTATTAAACATACTTACAATTAGTTGTTTAGTTATTGTTTTTGTTCCTTGTTTTGTGGTTCGGGTTTTTATTTAAATCAGTGTGTAGATAAAAGTTGAACTTGCATATCAATTCTTTTTCTTTGGATCTTAATTGAGTTATATGTATGTAGTTGTGTACCTAAATAAAGACAGTTTGACGCGAACGACGCTCGCACTTTAATTCAGCATTTACAAAATAAATGTAAAATATATGTAAAACCACCAAATGTAATTTCACAAAATAATATAACTTTATATGAATCGTTACATGTATTAAGTTTTACCGTCAGGCATCTTCTGGCTACTAATTTAAATGAAGCAATGCCCAAACTAAAAACTAACGTAGGCTACAAATAACAAAGGACTGTGAGTAACAATAGGAGTTGTTTAGATGGTCAACATTTGGAATGTGGCCTCGTAAAAAAGTGCTAGGGGTGGTTGAAAATAGGGTTTAACAAGGTTGAGGAATTGAGGCAAATTTAGTTGAGATTTTTTTAAAACTGATATATTAGGTTCTAAACATTCTAAATTATTAAGTCTTCTACTTTTTGTTTTGTATGTAGTAATGAAACATTTAATTTTGGGTAAAAATTATGTCCAGTTTAAAATTACAATGATTGTCCATACTTCCAGGTACTCATTTGTTCCTTAATTCTAGTTTTTATTGATCTACCTGATTGTCCTACATAATTACGACCACCACATGACATTTTATAAACCCCATTATTATTTAATCTCTTCTTCTTGTCTTTATTGTTAACAATTAGTTTTCCAATATTGTTAGTACAGTAAAAACCTGGTTTGTATTTACTCCTCTCTGATATTACATTACTATTATTTCAATTAGTAGCCAGAAGATGCCTAACGACAGAACATATGCAGCGATTTAAATAAAGTTATATTTGTGAAATTATACCTTGTGGTTTTCTATCCTATTAAGGAGTTTCACTAAGTACTCACTGTTTTTACTGTTTTATAAATGTAGAGTTAATAATTACATAGTAGACGTAAAATCAACTACAGTAATTTCAATAAAAGACATTGAGTAATTGGTCGGCCAGTACATATTTACATTGAACTAAGGACTCTTACAGGAAATAATATCTTTACATTCCAGTTAAAAAGAATTTGAATGGTACTGATATATTATACAGATCGTTAAAAACTCTTCTGAAATGAATTTTAAGCCGACTACTACATCTTAGAAAATTTTGTAAAAAATAAAATTTACGAAATCGATTTGAAAGCAATTAATTAGGTCAATCACTTTGAAATAAACATTTTTTGTCTCTTGAATTTTTTTCTAAAAACTTTTCCTTTTCGAGATATTAGCAACTTTATGTCGATTTATTTCAACACGTTCAGGGCCGCCATTTTGTTTTGGGTGGTCCGATTTTTATTTTCTTTATGTCATTTTCCTAGTCTTAAATATACCTTTAAAATGAGGTATCACATGACCATACTTCCCATTTAAAAATTTTGAGTTGCCCCCAAAATCCCCCATTTTTAGGGGACACTGAAAATTTTCGATTGCTTTAAAAGATACTTTGGGCTAAGTTAGTATCGTTCCCCAAAGGATATTTGTTTGTTTTAACAAACACAAAAGTTAAAGTGGGGGGTGGGACTTTTAAGACACCTGGTATACTTTCCGAGGCTAAATAAAACTTATTTGCCAAGTTATTCGTCACTCTAGTTACGTAGCCAAATAATCCTCTTTCCACGACAACAATTTATTACCCCAATTTAATATCTGTTCAGTTTATTTCCAACAGTTTGGCAATATTAATAATTACGAAATTTTAACTATATTTGTGTAATTTTATAATGCCTTTAACGCTGTAATTTCAAGGCTTATTAAAATTAATTTTCGTTATCTTGTTTTCTTATGAAATTACCGGAGACGTTAAAAGTAATTTCGGTCACATGTTTGCAAAAAACTTTATAAATAATAAAAAAACTACCTATTTCCATAATTTAAAAAGGTATACCACACATCACGATATGATGTACATATTGGTTACTATGAAAACAGTTGGGAAATCTGATATCATGGAAAATAAGGATTGTACGTGACCATGCTGCAGACAGAGACGTGTTTGGATTAAACGTGACAGCGGGATGCGTTTCCAAAAGTAAGGCAATCAATTTGTTCCTACAACCATTGTAAACAGTGTATGGAGCCTAAGTTACGTTTAAATATACAGTATTTCCTTACAGAATTATATGCATTTAAATAAAATCAATACTATTGTTCTTTAAATTTAAGTAATGTTAATTCAATAATTTTGTACGTTTGTATACATAATTTGTGGATAGGAAAACTATAGGATTCAAACATCAATACAAATATATGCAAAGTAAGTGGAAAATACTATCCAAATTTTACCATGCTCTATAGGTGAACATAAGAAAAACAGTGTCAATAAACGTATGTACGGAAAGCTTAGTGTTTAAATTAACATCTGTTTTTTTGGGAACAAAGTTACTTAAATCGGGTTGCCGCAGGAGTTAACAAATAGAAAATGTAATGCGTAACGTAAAAACGGGTTATGAAATTGGTTGCTATGGCAATGAATGTAAATACATTCAAGAAACATGTGTTTTAGTTAATCAATTTAAAATTTTTAAGACACGATGGGTTCCTTCCGACATAGTTCAGATATTATAGTCAAGGGATGGAATTTTAGGTTAGGCCTAGAAAGTAATTTCAAGTCTAGGCCTAACCTAAAATTATTGTATGTATGTTGCAGTGAAGACAGATCAAATGAATTAAGCATACACACAATAATTTTAGGTTAGGCCTATACTGATGAACCAACATTTTATGTTTATTGAATGTACTTACAATAAATTAACATTTAGTGTTTACCAACTTAGCTTTGGTGTTATAATTAATTCTACACCTTTATTATAATAACATTAAACGTATGGAAACAGTAAATATTTGTATGAAAAACAAATTAATAATAATTCGACCACGTAGACGTGAGTTGAGCAAATTTCCAAAATTAAGTTTATAGGCCTATTTTTTAGGGTTTCAACCAACAATTTGGGAAGTAGGTCTATTCACGACGGTGCTGAATAGCTGCAAAATGCTTCGCACGCCATTCCGCATATTGAGAGTATCTTCAACACACAAAACTTGCGTGCTTCGCACGCCAACAACCGTATTGGGCGTATCTTCAACACACAATGCATTGCGTGCTTCGCACGCCAACCCCCGTGTTGGGAGTATCTTCGATACAAGATGCATTGTGTGCTTCGCACGCTTACCCAGCGGTAGAATCCACCACATGGCTTTGAACCGGGTATTTCTATTTATTTTACGTTTAGATCGATTTTGGGGGAACCAAGCGAGCTATAAAAGCAAAATTTGCAGAATAACATCCTAAATTTATATTTGTAGAAAAACCTCTAAAAAAAATTCATTCTCGTAGGAAAAATCTCAAGAAATAGTTACTTCCGGTCATAAAACGTACTTCCGGTTGTGGGATTTTTTTTGCTAACGAACTCGTCCGACCGACGTAGACGACCAACAAATATATATATATATTTATGAATCAAATCGGACTTAAAATGCGGCTGCTAGAGTGCGAACACATATATACATATATGATTTTTAAAGACACCCCAAAACGTGTTCTGGGCACCATGATCGGTGCTCATTTGCTACTTCCGTCCTTGGGCTTTACCATAAGGGCCACTGGAATAGCTATTTTTTCCTATGGAAATTCGCTAATAAACGGCAATTGAAAGATTAAAATTATAGTTTTGAACATAAGAAAGATATAATGCACAAATTTCGTTGTAGGCCTACATATATTTTAAGTAATCTTCTACCCTTGGACAAAAAAACAGTACGTTCATTTATTTATTTAAAAAACTGTGGCCGTTTATAATTTGTAATGTCAAATATCTCTAAAACCACTAACTTTACAAAAAACTTGTATGAACATTGTTTTTTTTTTTTTTTAATGAAAAATATAACCGTATTTTTTAATTTTGCTCAAAAGATAATCGTGCTATCTATATAATAAAAATGAATTGCTATTCCTTTGTAAGCTCATCACTTGAGAACGGCTGAACCAATTAGGCTATTTATTGATTTAAAATGTTCCTAATAGTCCGAACTAGGTTTTTATTCAAAAAAATTTGTTTTATTGTTTTCCGAAAGAGTTTCAAATTTGGAAAAACTTAACAGCTTCTTTTGTATGGACTCAAGACCATAGCGCACAAAAACAGCTGTTCGTATAAAATGCTTAGTAACAAATATTTGCTTACATTCATTACCATAGAAACTTTAATTAGCATTAAATTTATAATTAGTGTATTATTCTTCAAAACCAACAGCTTTTTTAAGTTATATTGACCAACTTAAGGGGATTCCCTACTGAAAATAGGGGTTTTCTATAATAGGCCTTTTTTAATTATGAACTATTTTTGTATACATTCATTAGAATATAAAAAGTTGTTTACTCTTATAGGAATTGGCAAACAAATATATTTTACATACCTTTTTTTGTTTTTTTCGTTTTTTTTAGACAAAAAATATGTTTTTTTAAATCTCTTATAACTTTTTTACTACTGAACCAATTTGGCCGTTTGATATCATGTTTTAAAGTATATAAAAAGCACTAAATTTTTGGGTATAGTCATATTCTTACCACTAAAAGTTTAGTAGTTATGACCTTACAAAAAATATATATGTATAAAACAAATTTGTGATTTACACATAAAAAAAACTCTTGTATTTGTCCTAGATGAATAAAAATACCCAAAAAGTTGCATTATGAGCTACTAAAGATGTGGTAAAAATTGCATCAGTATAGCTTTAGTAGTTAAAAAGTTATAAGAACTTTTGTGTAAAAATATCAATATTGAAAAGTTGCGGGAAATCGCATTTAAAGATTCCGTTAGTTATTTTAGCAGCCATAGAGGGGAATAACTTGCACAAACAGTATTTGTAGTCAAGATATGTTTTACTTACATAATGGAAGCATTGCTGGATCCGCTAGTTAGCTGTAAAACCTATTCCTTTAGTTTGTTTATAAATAGCACTAATAGTTTTCAGTTGCACTATTGTTGTTTCTATATTGTTATAGACACAACAACGAAGTAATTATATTTTTAGTTTGTAGTCGATTACTCGGTTATACTTTGAGCTAAGGGACGTGTTTTTTTAAATATTGTTAAATTGCTGCCATTTTTAAAGTATACATCTGAACGTTCTGTTTTTACTACACGTACAAAAGATTACGTAAAAAAATACGCACACCAAATTTGAACTCAATAACTTTCATATTTTCAAAAATATTAAGTTTTTAGTAAAAAAACACAAAATGGCGGATAATTCGAAAAACAAGCATTTCCTTTGTATCTTATTTTCGCCTAAGATTGCTTTAATAATTTCAAATTATAGCAGGATTTACAATAAGGTTAAAAACGTATCCATTATACATTTATAGATACCTGGAAGTATAACACTGTAAAGAATGCAATATGAAAGTAGTAAAAAGAAATTTGATTCCGAATTGATTGTAATTTATAATATTTTAAACAGCATAAAAGCCAGATTCAAAAGAAGGAATTAGTATAGTGTAAAGAACGTTTGCGTAAAAATATTGTCGGGCTTTGACTCTTTCATGTGCCCAGAGCACGGTTACACAAAGTAAATTACAAAGATTAAGTGCGTCTCGCTAAGGGCGTTTTTAATTTTGCTTCATCAGCAGAAGGGTGTGCCACATAGTCAACTACACGAAATGTTTGTGTATAAATCTTGACGGAAAATAAATGTACGTTATAAATATCGAGATAAACATTATGATAGGAAAATTAAACCAGAAATTTAAGCATGTTTCCCTTCCTTTCCTTCATGTTAATATGTTGAGTAATTTAAAATGTATTATTAAATTTTGCGTTAGTAACTGAAATGGATAGTAGGAAGTAACGCTTACTTATTAGTTACTTATTATTACTTATTATTAACAGGACCTGATATAGAAATCTATATGTATAAAAACGAAATACCACTCACTCACACACTCACTCACTCATCATGATTTCTCAAAAACTACCGAACGGATTGAAATGAAATTTGGTATGTAGCTTCTACTAGGGCCATAGGTGCTTACTAAGAAAGGGTTTGAAAAATTCTAAATTTTAGGGGGGTTTGGGAGGTAAAAATTACTAAATCACGATTTCTCCAAAATTACCGAACAGATTGGAATGAAATTTGGTATGTAGCTTCCTCTAGGGCCATAGGCGCTCGCTAAGAAAGGGTTTCAAAAAATTAGAAATTTTAGGGGGTTTGGGGGGGTCAAAGTTATTAACTCACGATTTCTTCAAAACTACCGAACGGATTGGAATTCAATTTGGTATGTAGCTTCCTCTAGGGCCATAGCTGCTAACTAAGAATGGGTATGAAAAATTTCGAAATCTTAGGAGGGGTTTGGGGGGATCAAAGTTTTTAAAATCATAATTTCAGATATTTTATTATTATGACAATAGTGCTTTTATTATTTAAGATCTATATATATAAAAGCCAAATACCACTCACTGACTGAACACTTAAAAAGAATACAATTACGTTAAAAAGACTGAAAATACCAATTACCACGGGCAACGCCGTACGGGTCATTTAGTATAGTATACAAATAAAATTATAACTTTCACATGTTTCCTAGTAAACTTTGCTTTTAACCTTTACCACTTGATATTACCATTGTATTTTTATTTATTATTCATGATCTATGACATTACCCAGACATGTATCTACCGATAACCATATTTTATTAAATTCCTTGTTCTAAAATAAAACAAAACAAAACAAAAAAATAAAAAATGATTGCGCTTTATGACGAAAGCAGTTATGTTCCTGCTTTTACCTCCAGTGTTAGCCTAAATTAGGCAAGTTAGGGTGCATTTATCTCCTAAACTGTTAAGACTACTAACAGGTTTGACATTTCTAGAGTGTTATTAGCATATCCTTGTTAGTAATTTACCGCAATATTATTTTTGGTTAGTGATTGATTCTGTTAGAAAATTTAACTCGTAACGAAAAAAATTGTTATTAATTGGTTGCTATGGCAATGACAAACATAAAAAATACGAGTAACGAAAAAGCGTTTTCAAATTGGTTGCTATGGCAATGAATGTAAATACATACAAGAAACATGTGTTTTGGTTCATCAATTTCAATTAAGAGACGATCGGTTCCGTCCGGCTTAGTTCAGATATTATCGCCAAGCGCTGAAATAGGTGCATTCAATAAGCATAAAATGTTGGTTCATCAGTCTGGGCCTAACTTAAGATGATTTAATATACATAATTTAATATTTAATTTATTTTACCTGCCTTAAAGCATACATACAATAATTTTAGGTTAGGCCTAGAAAGTAATTTTAAGTCTAGGCCTAACCTTAAATTATTTTATGTATGTTGCCGTTAAGGCTGATAAAAGAATTGAAGAAAAGTCGTGATGAACTTCGACCCTGACGGTTGTCCCACGACCGCACACATTTACTTTTTTTATTTTAAAAACAAAATACTAAAAACCTTCTTTTTTTTTACAGCGAACCTTTCAAGTTATAAACATAAAAGTGGGTGCGAACGTTACTCAGTATGTATATATGTATACATGCAGCATTATATTATTGCTCCCTACAATATTTATGTTCCGGGCAGACTGGGTCACACGCGGATTTACCGCAGGGACGAACGTGAACGTTAGGGTGGGCTAGAGAAGACAAAGTTTGGTTAATAAGTACTACTGTAAATCATACGCCGTCCCACACGTGACGTTCGTTTTCCTCATTGGCCCAAATCCCTAACGTCAGCCATTGTAAGGCGGTTATTCACTTTAAACTCTCGGTGAATAAACTATAGTTGTTCTAGAGAGAAGTACATAAAATAGTAAACTTTCGTCAAATCGCACTTTAGTACAGAGTACTTGATAGAACTGGGGTTACTCTTAAAAGAGTCCAGGTCCATATTGTGAATCATCAGCATCTTCTTTCTGTTCACCTTCCACCAGCTTCCTCTTCCTCCTGTCTCGTCTTGCTTCTGTAGTCAAAGCTTCCGTAGCGTTTTGTATTGAGTCGAACGTGTATTGCATTGACTGACTTTTCGCTCAAACCAAGCCTAGTTGTTGTGTATATACCTAACTTGCTCCTTTGGTCATCACTGAAATTGCATCATAGATGCTTATTTAAAGAGTTTGAAGACCCACAATTGCTTCTTTAGGGACTTTAGACCAAACTACATGATTCAAACTCTCGTTGGAATTCTGTGTATATCCGTGGAAACACTTTTTCAAAAGTTCTTCGTTTGTTAGAGCCGTTTAATGTATCAAAGTCGTGTAGATAAGATGCATTAGTAGGAGTTGAACAGCTGGCATCGGCATGACGTGGTTGATTAAATCAATTATTTTACGCATTTATAGGTGTCGTACAGCATTTTTGTTTGTGTATTATTAAAGTTATTATTGAAGTTAACATTTTGAAACTACAAAAAACCACAACAACCCCCCCCCCCCTTATTTCTCGCTGCCTAAAAGTCGGATAATATATTACTTAGCAGTTATAGGTTTAGGTGTTCATAATTCATCAAAATACGTCTGATCCTGTCATGCCCGTCAGAACCTTGCCTACGTTAATTAAATAAAAATTCAGTAAAGATAAAAACAAAATCTAATTTGAAATTGTATTTTAAAGTGTTGGCTCGAATTATAGGGGGAATTGCAATTTACCTCATCCGGATTACAGTTGTCAGACATTAAAATCCTCTGTTGAAAAATGAGATCGAAGCTTAACTTTGGAAAAATAAATTATATTCCACGATTGTGTGAAATAATAAGATTTATCGAAAGTTGTCTGATAAACAAACGAAATCATTTTTTCAGACGTTTTGAAAAACGTGTTCAAATAAAGTGATACAGAAAATAACGGTGAAAATGTGCTCAATTATTGAATACAGCAACTGGTTGTAATAGCTATATAATTTCTAAGGTAGGAAGAAACTGAACAGTTTCCAAATATCTAGTTAAAGCAAGTATCCTTTCTTACGCTACATGAGCTCAGATGTTTTAAAATGTGTACAAGATTTGAACGAATGTAAAAGTATTGGGAGTACTTTCAATACACAATGCATTGTGTGCTTCGCACGCCAACCCTCTTATTTGGAGTACTTTCAATGGACAATGCATTGCGTGCTTCGCACGCCAAACCCCTTATTTGAAGTACTTTCAATACAAAATGCATTGCGTGCTTCGCACGCCAACCCCTGTATGGGAGTACTTTCGATACACAGTGCATTGCGTGCTTCGCACGCCAACCCCCGTATTGGGAGTACTTTCAATACACAATGCATTGTGTGCTTCGCACGCCAACTCTCTGTGTTGGGAGTATATTTTCAATACACAGTGCATTGCGTGCTTCGCACGCCAACCCCAGTATTGGGAGTATTTTTAATACGCAATGCATTGCGTGTTTTGTTGGGGAAAAAGTATTTTTGTTGAACCTTTATAGTTTTCTTATTTAATACATAAGGTCAAGCTCAAAAGGCAGAAATTCTGTATCCTACTGCATCCATGTGTATTGTACGTTGTAGTTTAATGAAGTAAATCTAAATATTAGTACACAATGATGTAATATATGTTGTTGGATCCTCTGTTGTGTTGTCTATTTTATGATTTAATGTGCACTCTTTAAACCTAGTATTAATTTTTAGTACTAAATTTCGGGATTTTGGGGGGGGGTTTCACATCCTAACCTCCCCCTGGCTACGGCCTTGTTTGAAGCCAACAATGGATATTGTTTTCTCAAGCGAATATTGTTTTCCATTTTTACTAATTAAATTTTAATAATACGCAATTAAAAGCAGAAAATTAGTCATTTACCATTGATGATGCAACAAAATTCGAGTTTGAAATATGCTAAAAATGTCATCAATACAATTTTAATTGGTTAAAGTGATATTAAATAACAGACTTTACACTGGTCGGTTAAAATAAACATGATTTTAGTTTACACGTAAGTTTCTTATGAACATTAGGAACAGTAAACGGTCAGGACAAGTGTTCCGTTATGTTTTCAATGAAATTTAAACATTCCTTCGTATTCGTTACTATAACAATCACGTTTAGCCAAAAGTGTTTTGCTGATGGGA